>OZ022390.1:22815067-23019488 GCA_963989295.1 Ametastegia equiseti | reverse complement strand
CGCACTTCGTATAAAAGACGATGGAGAAACTCTGTAGATTGTTTCAAAGAACTTCTTAATTTACAATACTGTATGTATGTATATCGTAAAAGCTGTACACAGTCTGAAAAACGATTCTTAGAAATTCGCGGTTACTGGCTTTGTCAAAATTTAGCACAATTCTCATCCGAAACGTCGTTTTATTTGCGTTTTTTTTGGTTTTATTATTTTCTTCCAAATAATCTAAAAAGAATTGTAGACATTATTCTAAGAAAATAAGATATTCCAATTTCCCACTATACCTGGAAACGGAATTGAAATCCTGAATTTCAAAAGCAGCGAAAGGACAAAATGTCGAATTTTTTACTACCAACTCAGAGTTTTTAGAAAGATTATTTTCCTCGAAGTTTACGTAGCCAATTTCAAACACTCCGAATAGAATTTCCTAACTTTTAACTCTAATCACTTGAATAATTATTTGAAAGACAAAGCAAGAAAAAAGTTGGGAAAATCTCTTCTTCTCTTCGAACTTGACCAAAAATGTAGCTTGTGTAGAAATTCTCTAATCAGTCTTTCGGTTAACTTGGAAACTCTGTGGTGATCCAGCTGTCGAGGATAATCACGTGGTTTAGTGCTGCTGTCGTCGGTGAGAGTCTAGATTGTTAAATAACAAACGAGATAAACTCGGGCAACGTCAACGCCCGCGATGGACATTTAAAGTGCTCGTTCGTGTCCGTGTCCGTCCTCGCTAATTACCTTCAACTCGTATATACTGAAATTCACAGTGCGTTAGCGATTCGACCACATATGCTCTATATCCTGTACAGGTGCATCAGGATGCCTGTATATATCTGTAGGCAGTAGGTATGTACATTGTACATACCTAGACTGTATGTAGATACATGCATACAAGTACGTATACATACGTATCAATATATATACGAAACCGTTTCGTAAGTGAGGTCAGGTTGTCGCGCCGCCCGTTAGGCAGTGCATCCAGGATGGGTACAGAATCGAATCGATACGGGAAATGCATCAGTTACGAAAATACCAGGGTATTTGCTCCTCTTCACTCTAAATCAAAGCCCAAATTCCCAGCCCCGATATATCTGCCCGCAATTTCGACTGCTATTAAACCCTGGACTCGATAAAACAACATAACTATTCACGATTTCAACATCAAAACCACCAAGGTTTACATTATACGACAAAATCTGCATCATCAATACAAAAATTCTTATCAATAATCATTGATGTGAATCCTCCAAGCAATTGGAGTGATTTTCGCATGAAAAGTCCTTTGTACTATAGTTTTCCAATTAGCTTGCAAGTATTTCCAATCAGTCATCCGATACTTTCAGAAGTCTCAGAGATCTCGAAAGTCAGGAATAGACTGTCAGGTGTGAAGGAATGACTTAGTTTCTACAAGTTTTTATTGGAAATGATGAAACGTCTCTGTAAGTCTAATCGTCATGACGATCAGTTGATCAAAATTCAAGGTATTCGTAATCAGGGGTCGATTCAATGATTCAATGAGTGATCATCATTTGAGATGATTGGTAGTCGTTTGATCTTCCTGTTGATCTCAACACAATTAGACAGTCAAAAGTCAGGAAATGCTTCACAGTAATCAGCTGACTATTATAGTCTCTGGACGTCATCAACGGTCATCAGTAACCAAAGTCATTTCAAGTGATTAGAACTCAAAAATCGCTTGTAGAGTTAAATTCAAAGTGAATACAGCCACTCGATTCATCCCGTTAATTGATAATGATATGCGTGATAAAATGTTAGACTTCATCGATTCGAAACGTTCAGATACCAATCGAAACTCGGCGATTGAAATCATGCCGTGCAAAATACGAAAGTG
Source organism: Ametastegia equiseti (assembly GCA_963989295.1). Classification (NCBI taxonomy): domain Eukaryota; kingdom Metazoa; phylum Arthropoda; class Insecta; order Hymenoptera; family Tenthredinidae; genus Ametastegia; species Ametastegia equiseti. The sequence continues at coordinate 23,017,639 of OZ022390.1, read as the reverse complement.
AATGATTCAGGCAACTCAGAACGTCCCTCAGCATCACAATATTCGATTTTCGTCGTAATTCATGTCTGCACCTGATAGTTTGGAGCTTTCAGAATGATTGAAGGAATTGAGTCCGTTCGTATTTGGTGTTAAACTGGAACCGGAAACGAATAGGGATGGATTGATCGGTGCCTTATCTGACGAACACGTAAATTTAACCAGGAAGTATAAAGGTGCGAGAGAAATTAAGAAAACGGTGGAAATCTCCAACCGAGGGACATTCACGTGCGGCAACTCCTGGAGGCCAAAGATCTGTAATATGAAGCAGTTAAAGTTGCAATGGGTCCCACGGGCGAAGAAAAGAAGTGGAACCGTGTGACTGACTTGAAGATAGGGCGAGCGGCCGGCTAAGAGATTGGGATCTTACTGTCCCAGCGAATCGAAACTCCCCGGGGAATATCGCACGGTGTACTAAACCAGAGCTTGCGCCTTGACTTGCCCACGTGGGACGTGCACTGGACAAAAAAAAAAAAAAAAAAAAAAAAAAACTTTTTGCCAAAATTTGAAGGACCAAAATAAAAGAGAAAGCACAATTTTTGCTTCTCAATACTAAAAAATTCAAAGTATATTGATATTGGGGTCCCTTTTTCCCCCAGAATGATGTTCCATTGTCGTATTAAGTTTTTTTTGCTTTAGATTTTGGTATTTTTCGTTTTGGGTTTTGGATAACTTCGAATCGACCCATAGGGAAAGTTATTTTGTTAGTAGATTAGGTGGGCATATATATTGCGGGTACCTACCAACTATACATGCGTTAGTCTCTTGACGATGGCCGAAAGTAATTTCGTGTTTCTTGACCCAGAATAACAGACCCAATCGGGAATTGCTTTCTGGCGCCTAGGATTCTCCGGCTAGCAACGGCATATCCCGTAGGAACTGCGGACCGAGGAGATGATGGCAAAGGAAGAGAACAGCGATTTTCCAACATGCTCTTTCTCTCTCTCTCTTTTCAACAACTACGACATCAAATAACCGAATTTTATCGAGAATCGAAAAAAAGTCATCAAACTTATCGGTATTTCAATATTCAAAACGATCAATGTTTAGAGAGAATAGATTTTGTTTGAGAAAATAGCTAATCAATATTGTTGCAGTCAACGAGATCAAGTCAATCAATTTCTTGATCAACATGTATAACTGATTAATCAACTAATCATTCCAAACAGAGTTACGAAATTTCAGACAAATCTGTATTGAACGATCACGATCGTAAATTGATTTCCGAAAAGTGAGAAAAAAGCATCACCTCTAATAATTGTTGAAAAACATTTTCTAAAAATTCTAGACAGTCAGTTAGTCAGGTAGCATATAGGAAGAGTCAATCGGGTGCTGATTCAGGGCAGAGTTCGTGACAGAATCCAGTTGACTTTTGGACTATACACCTCAGTGTATATCCTGTATGAATATTTTTAATCCTAGTGGATTAAAAAGGTCGAAAAACACAAGATAATGTCGGTGTCAAATGTGAAGCATATTCAGGTAGCTTTCAACGGTCAACCACAAGCTTCTGCTATAAATTGTACTCGAAATCCAGCTGGATCAGTAAGCTTACCTGTCGCACTGTGTGCGTCTTAACTTACGAACTAAGAATCCAATTATGTAACTGGAAAATTATATACAGTATCTAAAAAACTTGCACAGTTTTGGTATATACTTGTGAAATTAGACTGCAAAAAAAACTTTGTGCGTGACCTAACGGTATGAATAAATAGCGACAGGTATTGTTAAGAAATTGATCATCAGGATCAGAAATCATTCTGCTTCCACCAGCTTCTTCTATTCACTTTCGACATAGGTTCTCACGCAACAAACATCGATGTAGTTTACCCGATTATACGAAATTTGTTATATTCTAATCATTCTTCCGGAAAAAAATATCTACTGCACAGTCAATGAATCCGTCTGAAGTAGAAGTGAATTGATGAAACTCAAAAAGTCCACTGCTGAGTAATATTTGTGATAGTTTCATTCAACATAGGCATGGAAAATGTAAATGGTATTCTGCATTTAACTATTTCAATGGTCTCAAAGTTACCATTTACAATTACCAATTTAAATTGTGTTTTTGGAAGCATTTTCCATTTTTTGTTTCAAATGGATCTATTGAAGCATTTTACCCAGCAGTGTCTATAAACTCGCCGTTTGTCAAGAAGTTATAATGTCTTCAAGAAAATCAATGAACAGTCCTTATGAAATAAGCTCAATTTAGAAAAAGTTTCCTTTTGAAGCTGGAAAAGCTCCGAATCATCATCCGAAACCTCTACGATCCATTGAACGTTGAATATAGTTAAAAATTATCTTATTATCAAATAAATACAATAAAAATATCAACACAAAACCCTGTCTAAATTTTCTAATTTTTGTTTCGTTTTCAACATCGCTCTGAGCAGAAAGGCAGTAGATATTCCGCATTTTCAGAGTGTACATATGCAACCCCTTATAACATTGACGACAACCGAGGTAGCTACTCCAGCGATAGCGGGTAGCATTTGGAGAGGGATGAGAATGTTAGGAGGAAGTCGGCCGGTTTATGGGTGGCATAGCCAGGACCCCACAGCCAGCAGTAAAGCAGCCTGTAGTGTGGTCGAAAGGCTGCCTCATCCGGGTCATCCGAAGACCTGACGCGGGGGTTGCACTAAAATCCACCCCCTTGACCATCTCTCTACATCTCTCTACCTCTCTTTTTCTCTTTTTCTCTTTTTCTCTATCTCTGTCTGTCTCTCTCTCGGCTCCATTCGCCCTTTACTTCAGGAACTGACACACAGTGGTCAGTAAAGAAGACCGCGCAGAAACGCATCTGCTGATATATATATCGTAAAGCCTTAGGTCACGTAGAACCGAAAGACCGGGAAACGTTAATTAGGACCGAAAGGTACACCGGGATTCTTCAATTAGTGATAAAACAAATTCCACTCGGTTTTTCTGCGTTAAATACACTAGATAGAATTTTCAAACAACCTGCACTTCCAACTTAACCTAATAAAGGATAAGAAACATGAGTTTTACTGGAACCTTATCAATTTTTTTGACAAAGTGACATACTTAGCCACTTTCTGCCAAAAAACTGAATTTATTTGTCGAGGGTTCGTTCGGATCGGTTGGGTAATCATCGATAAAATACGATTTGCGTTTTTGAAGTGACAACAATTGGTGATCATGGAATTTCGAACAGACCGCCATATCGCCTCAAGGTGCCACGTGACTAGGTTAGAGTTGAGTTTCCATGATTACCAATTGTCATCACCTCGAAAACGTAATTCGTATTTTCCTCCAAACTATGCAAACTACCGGAATGAAACTCAAGAGATTGATGCTTTGTTATGGCATAAAATGGCCAAGTATTTTACTGTTTGAAAAAAACTAATAGAATTTCAGTCAGATTCATATTTCTCATGTTAACTAGGTTAGGTTCAAAGCGACTTATGCCATATCGCCTTAAGACGCGGAAGAGTGTTGGTTTGCGTCAAAATTGACTTCCGGCCATTCCAAAGATTTTGAAGATTATATAGAGGTGGCTAAAAATGACCGGAGAGTTATTCTGCAGTGAACGCGGTGCGGTTTGTCAAATAGCGAAGGAAGTAATTAAGTAGAAAACAAGGTGAATTCAAGGTGGGGTTGTAAATCCTAGGAAATCTTGTAGAGAAGCTAAGAGCGATTCAGACCATCACTTAGGGGTCCTGGAGAAGCACCAGGACCCCCTTTGCTCAGGGAGGACTATTTCAATCTCAAAGCTTGATGGGTTAATTAAGTGTTTGCTTGCCCAACAAGTGGCTCGTGCGGACCCAAGGCCTGCAGGTTACTTGAACCTCTTTGGGACGATCTAGGAAACACTATGTCAAAAGCTACATTTAATTAAGATCCACACAACAGTAGCGATAAATTAATGCCCGGTATTCTACAACCGCATAAACAAACCTCACTTCCTGAATTTCTGCCAAAAACAAGAACAACGTCCAAGATTAAGTACGCGTATAGAAGCAAATCGCTGAACCAAGCCCTCTTTTCGGGTACGAGTTTTCAAATTAATCAAACGTAAACCACCGGAGATTTAAATTTCCTGGAATCATTGAAAATTCTAAATAACTCTGAAGCTACAAAAAAAAAAAAAAAAAGAGGATGTATCTAATGATGCTAAAGAGGTGAAATATCCTCGGGGGTAAATATCAGGGAATATGATTTTTGGGGTATCCAAAAATGCCAACCAATTGGCAAACTTTGATGATACTGGTTCGATTGATTAAACGCGATTAATTGAACCGTGTGGTTTTCGAGTGGAATAATCTAACACATATGTAACATACATGCAGATGTGTAGGTATAACAAACCCGTATACATATGGGGTACATTTGGGAATGCAAAGAGAAAGAGAAAACAGGTTAGGAGGGTTAGAAGAGAAAAGAAGAAAATAGAGGGATGGTAGGAGACTGACTCGGGTCTGCTAAAGGGGCACGTTTATGTTCTCCCTAGAGTCCGCTAGCTCGCAACCCTTACTTGTCTATCCGCAGGTCTATGGTGACGACCCAGGAAGGCATAGTAGTGGAGGTACGGTACTACCGAACGTATGTACCTTACCGGATGGTACGTCATCTGCCACAGGTACATATACATACCTATATCTTGCCATGAAACGGTGGACATGGGTCAACTCGAAGCGTCGCAACGCTCATAGCTCCTTTATCATCACATCTTCTCGAATTTATTACTGTATATCTAATCAAAGCAACTGCGATCATATGCAGAACATGAGAAACAAGAAACGAAAAATTTATATATCTACGAAAAAGTGTGAAAACTTGGCCCTTCATCTTGCAGTCCCCAATTTCGGATCAAAATGATAGGTCACCGTTCGTTTTGAAAAGAGATTTTTGAATGGCTGTAACCATTTAGCGTTAACAAAGAAACTTTTCTATGAGGTTGAAGGTGGCGATGGAGATTAGTTTAACTCCTGAGAGGTACACTAACCCAGAATGGATCGGCCAAAATTCTTCATTACATCTTCATAAAGTCGACTTTCGTTCATCTAAGGCTTCGTATTGAGGATAATAAAAGTATGAGAATTCGAAAGACGAGTAGACTTTCGAAAACTAAAAAAGCGAGAGTATACCACTCGTCGAATGACCGTACACCTAACTTTGAAGACTTCATGAAATCAACTGACTTCAACCGACTACGGCTGACTTCAACTGACTTCGGCTGACTTCAACTGATTTCTTCTGACTTTTCAACCGAATCCAACTGACTTCAGCTGACTTCAACGGACGTAAACTGACTTTTTAACTGACTTCGTCCGACTTCAACCAACAATAGCTGATTTTAACTGCGACTTCGGCTGAGTTCAGCCAACTTCAACTGACTTTTGAACTGACTTCGTCTGACTTTTCAACTGACTTCAACTGACTTCTTCTCACCTTGCAACTGACTTCAACTGACTCCAGCTAAAATCAACGAACTTCAACTGACTTTTTCCGACTTCAACCGTCTGCAGCTAACCTTAACTGACTTCATCCTACTTCAGCCGACTACAGCTGACTTCAATTGACTTCAACTAACTTTTCAGCAAAGTTTACACATGAATTCGACAGTGGTCAACCTCTCAAGTTATAGCTCTTGAAAAATACCCTAATTAAGTAATGATAATAATTCCATATTCAATGCAACAGATTTCGAATACCTAATCGAAAGTCGAGAGGGATTCGATCAGCCCTATCTTGTCAACATGTGAAATAATTTTGAGAAGAAATTTTCTTGGAAACGGAGTAAAATTTTTACCTCGGCTGAAAGACCGTAAATGTCGAAATTCGGTGAGGGTTGATCCAAATCGTGGTTATTTCGAACGAGATACATTTGAAATCTGAGGATTCAGGGAATGTGATCTCAGAGAGGTATATATACAGCTATAGGGTAGGTATATAGCCGTAGGTGTATCTCGTCACGTCTGTACGTAGGTATATACATGTACGACGTAAACGCAAGCCCCACCGAAGTAGGTATTACGTCATAGTGGTCAGTCACACTTTGATGTCGGCACTAAAACTCTCGGCGACCTCCGCAGGACCGACCCACCCTCCCCAACTACAGGACACTCGAAACCCCTACCAATCCACTCTGAGATCCTCTACCTCGGCCCGTACCTAATGCAGTGTAATTTTCACCACCCCAGGCTCAACCGGGATGTTGGAAAATTACAGATTTTCACCTCCCACGCGGCGACAGCTCGCCACAAAGAATTCTAATTCTCTACTGGCGGAACGATGTGGACGACCAACTGGGAAGATAATGGGCTAAGAAGTACCCCTCAGAAATCTCTTCAAATTTCAAAATAAGTAGTAGATTTCTTCATTTGTTTTTGTTCGTTTTTTACTCTTATAGGAAATGATATTATCGCTCTTACAATTAGGTAGTATATGTTGCAGTTTTTTCAATCCAACTTTCAGAAATCGACCGAATTTAATTTACCAGAAATGATATAAATTGTCTTCAACATATTTTGCAACGTATGAAAAAAAAAAACAAAAAAAAAACGGTTGATATGGGGAATTGATGATGTTGATTAATTACAAGTGCTCAATTTTTTGACTAACAATTAACCCTCCCCCCCCTCACTTGACCCACCCCAATAATTTGATGATACAAGGTAAAAAGCGTGAAATTGATTTTTCAAAAAGCACAGATCTCTGGCTTTACATACCCAAGGTACAATTTGCTCAATTGGTAAAGACTCACCACTGTCGAAACTGTTCTGATTATCCAAATCGGGTCCATGTTCGGAGGATGGTCCATCTTCTGGCAGATAATCTGAAATCATTTCAAATGTTGACTAATCAAGATAAAGTTTCGTGAAGCAATGTTTGTCTTCAAAAATTGATATCTCAAACAGTTCTTGATTGATCGATTTCGGGTCGTAGTTCATTAGAGAACCGCATGTCTGGCTGTTGAAAAAAGTCTTAATTTCAGAAATTTTTAGCCTGCATTCGAATGACAAGATAGACGAAGTCGGAGACGCCTCAAAGTCAGAAGCCAAATTAAATTTTTTTGCTTTTTTTGCTTTTTTCGAAGTGTAGAATCATCAGTCATCAGTTAATCCCTAGTCAAATTAGAATCCAGAAGTCTTGCTGTACTTTGATTTCGGATTGGCGATGTTTTTGGAAAATTCGTTATACTTTCCACAGAAGCTAGAGTTGAGGCTGCCAGAAATTATAAATTCTTTTTCTTTTCCATCCAATCTTTCAATTAATCAACCAAAATCCAAAACTAGCGTTAAAAAACAAAACTTCAGATTAGCACTGACTGGCTTCTGATTAGTGTCGCTCTGAATCATGTCAACCGGTTACAAGACACGACCGTGAATTTCAAAATTTCGGGGAACGATTGCATGCCTCTGATTGAAATTGGACAAAATTTGAAATCACACGCCATACCTCGCGTTTGGCGTATCCAGATATATAGGCATGTAGTACTACATGTAGTTGGTATGGTGTGGATATGGCTCGACACGGTCGACACCCGGTTCTCGGTAGAATGGACACGTACACCTACGTACTACGTCATATCCTTTGGAAAGGTGTGTGCTAGTGCTCTCTGGACTCTGTGCTACGACTAGGGGGTGTCCCAGAGGACTAAGCCCGGTGATATTGGCTCTCGCATCGCCACATTTGGGGACCGTTGATATTGTCCGCGGGCAACCTGTGTGCGCGTTGTTTTGCGTCCCGTTATACGCGCTGCGTAACCCAACGTAACCTAACTTTATCTAGGCGTTACGTTGCGTCGCGTTACCGATTACTCCTCAATTTTCCTACAGCATGACACGCTCGCTCTACAGCCTACACTGTATTATTATTTCCTCCGAACACGCGACACACGAGGACCACGTCATCAACTTTCTGTTTTCTCCATTTCGTCATTTCGCTGAAGTGAAACCAAAAGAATTTTCAGACTTTAGATCATCGGGTCGGGTTCGAAATTGCAAATTTCAGAAGCTGCGAAAAGTCGAAATTCCGAAATTTTGACTACTCGGAACTTTTGGAATTTGCAATTTCAATCTCGCCCCAGATTATTCAGGATGTGCTTAGGGAGTTGAGTAAAAAAATTCGACTGAAAAATAATTATTAACCCTTCGATTAGGCAACCCTGAAGAGAATTTTATCCAGCAAAACACGGAATAGAATCAATTTCGGATAATAAATCGACTTTTCCACTACCTAAAACGTAAATTTGTCATTACTATGTTCGGAATTCCATTCTTACCAATTGTCATCACTTCAAAAACGCGATTCGTTGTTTCATCCAAACTATACAACCTACCGAACTAAAACTTAGTAGATTGAAGCCTAACTACGGCAGAAAGTTGCCGAGTACTTTACTGTTTGAAAAAAACAAACAGAATTCTACTCAGATTCATATTTCCTATGTTATTAGCTAGGTTAGGTTCAAAGCAATTTCTACCACATTACCTTAAACAGGTATAGGTATATATACAAAAGGGAACTACGAAGATGCATATGAGTAAAGGTATTGCGAGAAGTACCTACGGTGAAAAACTTCAAGACAACAAAAAGAAGAAAAAAAACATAATTTTCAAACCACGCTTTGTATATTTTTCAGAATTTCTATGTTTCTTTCTCAGTGAAATATACTTTTCATACCATTTTGACTGTGCGGATGGATACAAATACGTATCATGCATTGCAAAGCACCCATATATATGTATACCTATACCCACACATACTTATAAGTATGTACAATGTACATAAACACATATACCTATTTATCTATCCGTATGGGAAGGTTAAAGCTATCGCTATACATATACATATATATGTATACTTTATCCCCGTACATATGAGAGTACAAATACGAGCACATACGTACACATACAACATATAGATATAGATACAATATCCATACATAGACCGTCTGTGGAAGTATGTACCTATATGTACAGAGAAACGAAACGATCCCATAGAAAAGAGAGAGAGAGAGAGAGAGAGAGAGAGAGAGAGAGCGACCGGTTTGGTTTTGTATTAGCATGTAACTCCTGTAGGAGTTGAAGTTGCGATGGGTTGTGGATGGGAGAGCCCCCGTTGGGGGCGAGATGAGGGGAATAAGGTAGGGGTAATTACCTCCTTGGGGAATCCCCCCTCCATCCTATACCTATACCATACTATAGCCCCGCGGTACGGGCACAGAGGTTCCCCACTGTTCCCCTCTGCTCCCAGTGCACCCTAGGGACCCTAACCAGTGGTTCTCACAGCGGCTCTCAACTGCACCCTCTCGACAAATTTCATTTCATTTCATTTTATTTTATTTTACGTTATTTTATTTTATTTTATTTTATTTCATTCCGTTCATTTTACGTTATATTTCATCTCCACGCCCGCAAGTTCACGTATCCTAAGGATGTGAAGCAAAAATATTTTCTACGTTTCCAAATGAAACACTAAAGGTAAAAATAAACATATGTAGAGGAGAGTGGGGCTGAATGGGTCAATTTTCATTTCTCGATTTTTCTAATTTTTTTTCAAAGATATTTGAAATTGTAACTATAGGTGGAATCCATGGCCTACTGTACAACCAAAAACTGAGATTTCCGTATCTTGAACAGGACAAATTAGAAGAATGGATTTGCAAAGAAGAAATTTTGACCCATTGTGCTTCACTCTCCCCTACTTACATATATATACCAAAATACCAAAATACACGAAAACGAGAAGAAAAAAAAAAAAAATGATTCTAAGTACATATGAAATAATAAGTGAAAAAGCTTTTTCATCTACTTGATGTTTTCAGTCTCGTCTATTAAGGTTAGAGATCTTAGGAATAGTTAGTTTTGTTCGAGAGACTGATGTAAAGGCATCGTGGGAAATATGTTTAAATTAATTTATAATATACATACCATATATATACTAGCTAGTTATTACTTAATTGCTACAAAACACGGCAATTATTCCCTCAACAAAACTCATTTCTTCTCACCTATTTTATTTTTTATTTTTTTCTCCTTTTTTTTCACCTTTTTTTTCCTTTTTTTTTTTTTTAACACACCAACTTCACGTGATATGCCGAAATATCTCCCTTCTCATAACTTCACGCCTATATCTCACGTATACATGCGGCACCGATTAACGTCAGCCGTGACCCTTGGTAAACAATTATTCCGTTCACACCTAAAACTTTAATCTTGCTCTATCTCCCTTTTTTTTCAATATTTTTCAATGGAAAATGTAGAGGAGAAAAAACAAATTAGAGAAAAAAAAAACGTACTAATTATCGTCATCTAATTGACTCCTCACTGTCGTATTTTTATGATGTATAATTCGTAATGCGTATGAAATTGATGTATATACGTATAATTCATACATGTCGTATGAATTAATTAATTATTTATATACGCTGTAAGGAAATTTTCTAAGGCAATCAGAAATCGAGATTGGATTTTACTCATCGTCGGTCAGAAATTGGAAAGTTTTTATTTTTGGTAATAAAGTGGGGAAAACTTTTTCGTGGCTGATCTCACGGTGGCCGTTTCTACTGATTGTAATACATACTATGTGAGGGGGGGGATCGGTCTGACCTATTCGAGACGGTACTACTGACTGGTATCTATATGTATGGTGCGATAGATCGAGAGATGCGGAAATTGCATGTCTGCAATTTGGGCTGTAGCAAAAAATGTGTGAAGAAATTAACCAATGAAATTTTAAAATTTCAGAAATCTGTCATATTGCAGTTGAGATAAAATACAAAAGAGATGCAAGCAAACTAGGCCTTCTGAGAGTTTTCAGATTTTTTTCAAAATTCACAAACATTAAAAATTTATTTATTCACTCAGATTAGGAGACTTTAAGGATTTAGTTCGGGTTAGAAATGCCTTTTTTGATCAAAAAACGTGTAAAAAATTTAATTCCTCAAGTTCTTTCCACTGTACAACAAATTCCTCTCGTGAATTTTTTCTTTTTGTCTCTTTGATACAGAAAAAAAAAATGGAGATTGCTGTATCCTAAGTATTTCATCGCCAGTTCCGTTTCTAGTGAAGGGCTGTTTTGAGGCCTTTTTGGTGCTTCCCAATAAATCTTGAACTCCCACAGACAATGTTATACTATTTTCTTGTTTTTCGTATAGTCTCAGATTTACAAATGTATAGCAAAAAGTTGGCACTAATACATCATCAATTCTGGGAGATAGCTTTTAACCCGGACCACATCCATAAATTTCAATAGGACTAGGAGAAAAGTTGCGGGGCAAAGTAGGCCTATTGAGGAACTAATGTTAGGAGTTAAGATTTTGTATTTTTTCCTGTAAAATCTTATAGGTTGGTCATTTAATGATAAAAATCTCCTGACACAAGTGATGAATAAATTTAGTGTGAATTAGATGAATTTACGTGAATTCATTTTAAACAAGTGGGACAAATTTTCAGGGGGGGGGGGGGGGCATTGTGCCCGGCTCTCCACTGTGTTTATGTATAATTCAGAAAATTGGTGAAGGTAATGAAATAAACAGGAGACGAAAAAAAAAATAAAAATATCAAAAAATAGAAACAGGAGAGAAGAAAGTGAGAGATACGATCACAGATCGTTGACGACGTGCCTTCGGATCGGATTATTAGATCTACTAGCATCGCCTTGTTCATCGGTTCGACCCTTCGACCCGGCGCCGCTGTTTCATGCGCCGTTTACCAGTTGCTCGACTTCCTCCTCGACGTTATTCGACGCAAATGGTATTAAGGATTCTTCGGCGTAGTTCGGCCTTCGATTACGTAAACGGCCGTTTTTTTTTTGTTTTTTTTTGGGGGGCGGGGGGGGGTAATTTTAATACCGAAAGGGGGAAGAAATTGGTTAAGTTTGGCAATAAAAAATTTCCCCGCGCTTTACTTTATATCGGCGAATCAAAATCCGCAATATAATTCATTACTAATACCAAGTACGAAAAAAAAAAAAAACATTTTTATCGATCACCGATATTCATTCTCCCCGATTTATTTAAATTCTTTCGTTTAATCACAAAATTGAATATCGTGTTTGTCCAATTTTGAAACAAGACAAACCTTTGAAACTTTTTTGAGATGGGAAATGCAATTTCGTCAAGAGTATGTTATGCTGCGAATGAAAAGAAGGGATGTATTTTCTTGAAATTAAAAAAATTCTCAATCAACATATTGACCGAAACGTGAGAGGAAATTTAAATCCACACGTGTCGCTAGCGCCCCAGTTGTCGTTCCGCTCGATTTGCGGGAAAAAACGAACTATTCTCCTGGGCTGATTATAAGCATATTGGATCCCGATGACACGATCCAACGGAGAAATATACTTATGGCTCAATTCTTGCTAAACGTTGCTTCATAAGTCGTCGTAGTCGAATCGAGTCCAAAATCCTTGATTGCGGCATAAAGAGAGTAAAATCAAACACAAAAATTTTTTTTTTTTCTCGACTCTCAATGACTATAACTGTATATTATAAATATTTAACCCTTAGCTTCGTGACCACACCTCTGGAAAATAACTCACAATCAGTGGTCACACTGGGTAAAATTTAACCAATCAAATTCTAAATAGTTGCTGTGTGAAAATTATCAGTCCGATCTGCAGGGTCGAAAAAATACTGAAAATACTTTGAACATTATAGAACATGTGTGAAAAGTTGTTATGTCAAAATTCAAATCACAACATGTTCAAAAAATATCGTAAATAGGTAAATTTGTCAGACAAAACACCTTTTTACTAAAAAAAATCATAACTACTTGAATTTTCAATATTTTCAAGTCAAATCCCAACTGGAATAACCGTCAGATATGGTACTTTTGGAATAAAAATGAATGCAGATTTATCTGGAAGATATAAGTGTGAAAAATGCACTTTTTTGCTAAAAAAAATCGTAACTAATGCATTCGTTAAATATTTTTCACCCAAAATGAAGCCTGGATAAAATTGACCCATGGTTGCCATGGAGGGTTAATATCATCCAGAACCAAAAATGATGACAATTTCACATTATAAATAATAAGCAATACCACTTCTATGTTCAAGATACAGAGTAGACCGAAGGTTTGCAACATTCATGCAAAAAAATCAAAATAACAAAAGCCCCATAGATTTTGAAAATGCTTTGCAAGGCGATTTATAACGTCTAAGAAATTTGGCAAGTTCATTATTTATCGTGGTGGTTTGTATTACTCCAGGAACACCCTATAGAAATAGGTTGGGGGAGGGGGGTCAGGAAAACGGACATCCCTACACGCCACTGTTAAGGGCCAGCTTATCCCACAGGGGCCACACAAACAATAGCAATAGGCAATAGCCTACTGGCCACCAGCCCAACTCCCCACGATCCCTTTGGGAAAACTTTAATTTCTTTCTCCGAAAGATGGCCGCTTCTTAGATTTACTCTCTCCTCTTTCTCTCTCTTCCTTTTTCTCTGTTCGTCTCAAAAGATTGAGGTACCTCCAAATTCCTCCTAATAATACATACCTATATACTTATGTATGTACACCTCCACCTATACATGCACCCATAGACTTATTAATTTTGAAAATACATAAACGCCATAGTTGATGAAATTTGTTTTTTGTTTTTTTCAAAAACTGAATCAAAAAATCAAATTAACAAAAATTGGTACAATCCGCCATGATATTTTATTTTTATTTTTTATTATTTAAATCTTCATTTATTTCTTGAATAAAAAGTTAGTACCAAAAATCGAGGGGGTGTGAATTCGATGGGAATATTTTGGCAATGGATCTGTACGGCGCGGGGTTCTGTACGCGGTAGGTAATGTTGTACATTTGTTGAACCGAAGACCCTTTCAACTTTTGAAGCAGTAAATGTTATATTTGTATAATAACGGGAGAGCTCCCGCAGCGGACTAATTTGTTGTTTAACAACCCCCACGGGATCTAAAGGTCTCTTATTACCCTGCCGCAACAACGACACAGGTGTGCACGCTCCTTTATGACTTATGTTCCTTTTACGAGCCAGTGAGCACCTAGAGATCTTCTCCGTTTCTCTTCTCCGCGCTGACTGTTAGGTTAGGTATCTTCACATGTGTATGCCTAAATGCATATATATTTATTTTGCAATTTTTTGTTATATTATTCAAGTTTTTGGTTTGGTAACTCTTCCTGGTCAACGCACCTTCTAGGTTATTCAGCCAAAATGGCTGCCAAAAACGGAGGGTATCTTTTCAATTGATTCGAAAAAATTATGGAACGTGCATTAGATATACGGGCTGGAGTATCGAACAACCATTTTTTCATTTAGAATCGAATAATGAAAAAGGAAAACAAAAATCTAGGATGTCTAAGGGCGAGAGGATGCATTTTGTCATCAAACATTTTATAGTCATCGTACGGGACGGCAATGCCGAATATCAAAAGTTGCGAATGGTAAAAATTTTGAATTTCAAAAGCTGCGAATAGTAAAAATTCTGGATTCCAAAAGCTGCTAACGGTCAAAATTCTGAATTCCAAAAGCTGCGAATGGTAAAAATTTATTTCACAGCTTTGTCACGAGCTTTCCTTAAATTCGCAGATTTTTGGACTTTCTAGGTTTTGAACTTTCGGATCTTTGAGCCGTCTGCATTTCGACCTATTGGAATTTGCAAGTTCTAAACTGTGAGGTTTCTAGAAACTCAAAATCGTGACTCGAATAAATTCGGAACTTTGAGAATTCGGAACTTCAAACCCACCTCACTGTTTCAAAAAAACGTATTTGATTCTGAGATATGAAAATGGTCTATTTCGGAGTAACGGAAAAAAGTACAATTCTATATTCATTAATTTTCTTCTTTTTCTAATCAAAGATCCTGAGATTTTTGCCCGAATAGAAATCGAATGGGGTAATTTTGACCCCCGGGTGGGCAGAGAGGATTGTAACCGGCCAAAATATCACGGGTGATTTTCTTCCGTAAAAAATTCTAAAAGTCGGTATGAAAAAGAGTCTTTGAAAAGAAAGCGAAGAGAAGAGAAGAAAAGAGAAGAGAAGAAAAGAGAAGAGAAGAAGAGCCGGAATGAGGTAACGTGGGGGAGGGATGAAATTGCGGACCAAGAACCAAGAGATTAACGCAAAGTTTGAGACAAACGCGAAGACGACGCGACGCGCCTTGTGCGCTCAAATAAAAAGTTACTTTGCCTCGTGTTGGGTTACGCCACGGGCTCCCTAAGGCCCGAGTGGTTTTCGGACGGTCCTTCGCTTTCTTCTTATACGCCAAATCTCTTGATTTCAGGACCGTTTTTCATGGGCGTTATTATATTCACCCGAGCTTTCATTATTCAGGATCCAATTCTCCGGCGCAATTTTACAAAAAAAAACGAAATTAACCAAAAAAATTATCAAGTCAAGGTACACATTTCGTACTTTTTTTCTCTGTCGCTTTACTCAAGCCATGAGGTTGTTTAGTTTTTCTAAGAATTGATAAATACCTGTCAATCGATCAACTTCACGAATAAGAAAAAAATAAATAAAATTTTTTTTATTGAAAGCAAAAGCTTTATTATCGAACGAAATTTATTCTTATTCTCACTTACATCTACATTCATTTCTCATTCACGTTTTTTGTCACAAATATAACTATTTTCAATATTTTGCGCCTATATTTGCCGTCTGACTTAATTTTTTTCCAATTTTTTTGCTTCGAATCGAATTAAAGCCATATAATTACGTTTGAATTCACCGAAATTCCAAAAATCACTCAACTCGAGTACCAAAAAAAAAAAGTTTCAAGTTACTGGAAAAAAAAAAAAAACGGAATTTGATAAGATTAGAAGAGATCTTATATGGTGTCGCTTCGGACCCCGTGGAACTAGTAACATAATTTGTGTATATAGGTATTTTAAAAATTATGCGAATAATTTGAAATCTGTGAATCAACTATCGTTCGATGTATAAAAAAAAAATCAGGAAAAAACGAAGTCCTCAGTTTGCGGGATCCGAGGGGTTTTCTAGACCGGTAAGATGGCCCGGAGGCTATGAAGAGGCACCTTTATCTCGAAAAGTTAGGAACCTTTACGACGCAGACTAAAGCACTGAAGCACTAAACTACTTCAGAATTATTAACTACGTTTCTTCCGTATTTGGACGAACGACAGGGCACAAAAGCCACGAGAAATTGCCTATGTAAAACATATAGGTAGATCCTCGCGTCGTACAACCCTCTCTGCGATCCTCAACACGGCATATACCTAAATGCAGGAAAAACAACCCTTAAAAAATTATACGTATGATATTGCGCTCTCGAAATTTTTCCCTTTTGATATTCAATCGGAAATTGCGATAAAGAAGTAAGAAATTCCCAGGGGTTGTTAGAATTTTTCGTAGCAAAAATCCCGGCATTTTGCTCAATATCTAAAATCCTGTTTTCCTAATTAAAAAATCGATTTATGTATATCCGGTGAAGTGAAAAATCGAATGTCGGAAATAATGCTTGAAATCGGATGTATCTGAAGTTCCAAGCGTTCCTTTGAACGAAAATTTGGAAAACTAAAGTTCACCATGATTTCTAGTCCACCAAAGTATCTACAAATTTTTTATTATCAGTGGAAAATCGAAGGGCAGTTGTAAAAAGTTGATAATTGGATAATTTTTATAGCGATCGAATAAGCGTAATAATAATGCGCCTGAAGTTCCAAACGTTCCAAACAAACTGAAGATAAACAAAAATCTCAAATTACGCTTATTTAGCAGCTCAAAATTTGTGAAGTTTGAACTCTATAACAACTGACTCTCGATATCCAACGCATCCAAAATCTGTAGCTATACTTTTTAGTGGATTGAAGATCGTGGCGAAGTTTGATATCCGAATTTTCGTTCAAAAAAACGTTCGGAACTACAAGCATATGCGTAATAAGAGATTTTTGGAACTTGTATTCAAATGAACGTTCGAAACTTCAAAAGCCTAAAATCTGAATCATTCTAACACCCAATCCGAGACCTAATCTATTATTTTTCCTGAAGGAATCATTTTGCCCCCCCTTCTCCAATGAATTCTGGAATAAATAGCTTTCAGAAATCAGACATTTTCACACCCTTATTTGAAACAAGAGCTGGGAATAGATTTTTTTGAATTTTGTTTCTTTTTTTTTTCACCCCCACCTTTCACAGTTTTGAGACATGATTGTGAGATAAAGTCCGGTATAGGGAAAGTATATGCGTAATTATGCACACAGATCCTGGAGCTTGTAATTATTATGCGGGGTGGCTAAGGGACGATGGGGTTTGCTTGCTACCTATACTGGCCAAAAACTCGTATCACGTCGCTGTATACGCGCGAACGGACACCGAGGCACCGATATACCTTACATACCTTATACCTTATACCTTGTACCAACCTACCTACTCGCGAGATAGTTGTTTCCACGAGAGAGAAAGAGAGAGAAATAGAAAGAGAAAGAGAAAGAGAAAAAGAGAGAGAAAGAGAGAGGGAACGCTACCCTGTACGCGAGAGGGACCAAAAGAGGAGAAGAGATTCCCCAGGGGTCCGTAGCGCGCTGTGCCACGGCTGGAGGCAGCTCTGTCTCACCTGGGACACCCTTATTCATACATATATCGAAGTATGTACAGTCGAACCCAAAGACTTTGCGATAATACAACATTTCTCTACCGAATGCAATTTAATTCCACCCCCACTCCCACCCCCTCTGAAAAAATCATCAACAATAACGCAATATCGAATAACAATGACAAAAAGCCAGCCCTCGTTTACACAGATCATCCAATTCATCAACAATTCAAATTTAAAACCCATATAAAAAAAAAAAAGCAGGATTCAAATTCCTAACCTCGTTTGATTTTCATCCGCAAATGAGAATAGGGTACTTGTTTAGTCGATTTTAATTGTAAAATCATCGGCAATACTCTGATATGGATAATTTTTTGCTGCTGAGAACAAAAATGACCCTCTGGAAAGTGTGGAGGTACTGAAGGTGAGGGTTAGGGGGGTGGTTTAGGGTTTACGACAGTTTATTGCCATTTAAAGTAAGGTTCTATTAATCTATTTAGCGAGAGCTGTACTGGGAATAGACGGGAGGCCATGAGGCCATGAGGGAGTCCCGCGAGTGGGAGGATGAAGAGGAGAGAATCCGAGAGTACCTACGCGAGTAGAACGAGGTGGACGAGGTGGACGAGGAGTAGGACGCAGTAGGCCTCTAGGGGATGCTGTGCTCTCCTCTGGCGCTGCCGGCACTCTGAAACGTCGGGGTATGAGGGAACTAATCAGCGGTGCGCATGCGCACAGGGCCTCGCTACAGTCTCATGGGAATCCCCTTGGCGTCCTCGCCTAGCGCCCGGCAACCCCCTCAACAACCCCGGGACGCGGTCCTCACCCCCCTCCAGCCAACCCACCCCTCCTTCCGTTGAGCACACCGCGCCGAGAGAACCTCACGGCTGCTTTTAGCCAGAAAATCGCAAGCTGCGCGCTCAAGGCAAATTATGCCGAATGGACTACCCCGTGTCAAATTTGGAAAACCTTTTACCCCCACCGATCTGAAATCAAATTCTTTTATCCGCACTCCGAATTCTTCATTCTGTATGTATAGGAGGCGATTTCTTTTCATGTTGTCAAATTTGATAATGAGTGAAGATTTGATGAAGGAATTCTTTCGAATATCAAATGATTAAAAATTTACTTGTTTGTTTGTTGATTTATTTATTTATTTTTTCTTTCTCGCTCCTTTTGAGTTTTGACACCTACCGAAGGTATGGGTCTTATCGTTTTTCATTGACAGTTCAAGATGTCGTACCTTCGTTTCTAAAGATGGCATTTATATATACATATATCTCGGAGTGTCGACGCTCCGGGGAGCGATGAATTATAAATTATGTAAGTTGGGAGGATTTGGAGCACTTCCAAATCATTACAAGAGTATTATATTATGTACAGGGTGATTCAGAATTCGTAACGAATATTTTACAGGACGAATCCTTGTCAAAATTGAAGTCGAAAGTTCCTCAGTCATTTCTCTCTAAAAAAAAAAAACGACTTATTTCATTGAACACCAAATGTTTATTTTCATTGATTTCTTTCTTTTTTTTCTTTTCTATATTCTAATCGAAATGGGGATTGAAATTCATCTATCAATTAGTTTGTATGCTCAATGAAAATAATTTCTTTCATTTTTATCCTATTTATTTGATTTTTTTCAATGAACAAAAACTCGTTTTTCAGAAAAATTGGCTGAAGATCTTTCGACTTTAATTTTGACAGGGTTTCTTCCTTTAAAATCTTGGTCATGAATTCTGTATCACCCTGTATACAAAGAGCTTTTTACTATACAAACATCGAATAATTGTCGAAAATTACATCTTGCAGAAAATTTTGTTTTCACTGTTCTGTTCAACTTGGTCACGATTTTGCAGCTCGATTCAAGTTCTGAAGTAATTTTTCTTATAATTTGAAGATTCCAACATGATTGTGGGATGAAAAAACGATTGTGGATTATGCACTAGTACCTAACAATCTCGTTTATGTGATAATCATTGGGAATCTCGCCTTTTTCTGGATTATTGATAAAAGGAATAGTAACAACGAGGAATAAAAGAACTAGACTGGTCAGTGAATCCCTAACAGATTCGAGTGTGGCCATCAGAGGATTTCCAAAAAGTACATTTCTTCAAATTCGAAGGTTCGGAAAATTCCATATTCGAAATTTCCCAAAGCTATACCGATTCTAACGATTTTCAAAATCACGGCAATACTCTTTGAAAATATAACCAAGTTTTAACGGTCTACTTTACCCCACTCTACACTACATTCGTTTGCAACAAGAATTTCTTTTCTCTCTTTTGGCAAAAATTCAGAAATTCAATTTCAAAAAATTCCCGAAATTTTCGTTTGTACAGGAAAATCTCTAACGAATTAGATTTCAAGTTAAGTCGTTTGTAAAAAAAAGTGTCGATCTTGGGTTTCAACATGTGATCCCCATAAAATTGTACTTGCACCACGAAAAACTTACTCATTATACACGTAAAAACCTTATTGCCGGAATAATATACGAGTAATAAGCCATAGGAAGTAAAAAACAAAAAAAAAAAAACAAGTTGTTAGAGAAGAAATTTTTTCAATTTTGCACCCTACACAACCCACTACACTATACATAGTACATAACTATTCCCAAGAGATTTCTCCCCAGTTGATAACGAAAGTAATTAGCTGCAGTAGAGAAGGTGGCATATTCAAGTATATATTTTTTTTCCTACCACAAGGATATTATATACACGTGAGAAATGAATATTATAATAAGTAACGTACAAAAAAAAGAATCCAAACCAATGGGCGAGGGGAGGCTACTTATGAATAACACGTGAAAATTACCCCTCTAGATACAGGTTTATATATACATACGATATAGATTGAAAGCTGACGATTAGTGAATGACATGTATTGGTGATTGTGAAATATGGAGGGTTAGGAAGCTAGAGAAAGGGGGTTACAAGAATACAACAAATCGAAATTATTTGTTGGTAATAATTAGTGAAGAGGATCAGATGAGGAAGAATTCGAAGAGCATATACCGTTTTTCTTTCTCTAAGTAGAAAAGGGAAATTGTAAAAAGAAAGAAAAAATAAATAAATAAATGTATAATATAGTATATATATATATATAGGGGTATGTATGTATATTCAAACGCTTTAATAAGGCGTTTATGCCCCCCGCAAACCCCCGACGAGACTACTCGACTTGACTCTATACTAAATTCGACGCCCGCGCCGCGACGCCGACTTCTGGTGTGGCGCATGAAACAGACCGTATAATTCCCAAGATGGTGTTGAAATACACTCGTTTATTCGAACCTATCACTTTCATACAATTCTCACTCACACACACACACACTACGTTCTGTACATAAATATATATCTATGTATGTAAATAGTTACATACATACGTTTTTATATGTATATATACAATCACACAACTTCCTGTTGGTTGAAAACCGTTTATTAGCATCCCCCCGAGCGATTATACCACTTATTATTTTGTTTACCTGACACTCTGCACTACACGCAACTGTACCCTCGGGCTTTTTTCTTCAATCGATTCCACATCCATCTGGCAAAGAAAGTACCGTTTTTATTCAATTTTATTGAATTTTCAATTAGACTCAACGATTCCGGTCTACTTTGATTTGAAAACAATTTCATTTTCAAATTTTCGCGCCAAAATACCTATACGCCTCGATTTTTTTCTAAAACTTATAAAGATCTGAATGAAACATTTTTTTTTAAATGTTTTTGTATAATTTCTCATCAGAGAAGATGTATAATAAAAACTGCGAAGATGCGGTGAAAAAATTTGATTAAATATTTATTTTATTATAATATATAATATAGGCAAATCAGAATATTATAAGTTCTGGGTAGGTATAGATATATATGAATATTTTGCAAACGGTCGGTTCGCAAATTTATATAACTTCGCAAGGACCCAATAAATATTTTAAGGAATACATTACGCCCGGCAGAAGAAAGGAGTTTGATGTTTTCAGGTGGGTAGATAGACCGGAATCCCTTGGGACACTGGGTACTCCTTAGGGACTCGGCCCCGTTCGAGCCGGTTCTACTTCCAAGTAATATAAAGTATGTAAGTGTATAGTATATATATATATATATATATGTAAAGATATACATATATACATACACCTGATGAAGGCTAACTCAAAATAATAACATCGGTCGAGTGAGCAAAGAGAGTAATCGTCAGCTCCTCGATCTCAAAGAAAAACGAAAGATAATATTCTTATTGATTGTTATTATTTATTATTATTATGACAATATCATCTCTGTCGCTTTATGGTGGAAACGAATTTGAAACAATATCCCACTTCCCCAAAGGAAATATGAAAATTAAAAGATGCAAAAGTTTTCTGTGTTCTGATTTCTGTATTCAAAAACACTAAAATAATTCCAATATTACTTTATGCAATCATAATACCTGATTTACCATAAGACGCAGAAACTTCAGAAAAGCATAATTTGTCATAATTACTCAAAGTTTCTGATATTATAATATCATCATGCCAAGTTTTTGAATTTTAATGAATTGGCAAGACTGTTATAGGTGTAATTAGTTACTCTAATCGCTGCACAATATGATGAAAGTTTGTCATAAGAATTGAACTCGCAGGATCATACGTTCGACTTGAACTCGGACTTGAACGAGATATGAAAATTTTTCATACCTCCAGCTGATGTAGGTATAGTTGAATGTGAAATTGGGATAAGTTCGTAATTTGGTGGGTTTGAATTGAAAGATTTCGAAGATCGATGAAAAATATTGAAGAATATTTTTTGATTGTTAAACCAAACTGATACTGTATACGGTTCTGATCTAGGAAAAGCATCATTTTTCGTTTGTAAAAAGAACAATATAATTATATGAGTCGTGAATCAAAAATAGAAGGTAGAATTTTTTTTTTTCGTCAGAAACGAACGTTCGGATTGAACGAGACATGGCAATTTTTCGTGTCCATCATTCGCGCGCAAGCTCTAGTAAATTTCAGATTTTTTCATCTCGTCGTTTCTGATGGGTTCCTACCATTCACCGCGATATTTTTTACCATTTTCTACCGACGAACAGACCGACACATTTCCAATGATTCGCTGAAACTATATCGAAAGTCATTTTTCGCTGCAAACCAATTATAGTACTTGACGAGATGGGATTGAAATTCCAAATTTCAAAAGCTGCGAAGGGTAAATATTCCGAACTTTTGGATTCTCGACCTTTTGGAATTCGCAATTACTTGTGAACTCTAACGTTTCTAGAAACTCAGAAACCCATCTCAAATAAACTCGGAATTTTTACCATTCGGATCAGCTTTTCGAATTCGGAACTTCAATCCCACTTCTACTTGACGTAATCACTCAAATTCTCGATGTATGTACCTACAACGGTATCGAAAATTTGTTGAAATTGAAAAAACCGTACATTTATACAGAACCCGATAGTAACCGTAGCAGAGATATTTCGTATCTGTGTACGTAAACCATGTGCCGATTCGACGTACTGTACGTGCTTATGTAGACGGAAACACATAGATATATCCACACGTATGTATGTAACATACAAAATATGTGTGTGTGAAAACGTTTATGTGGATGAGATCCGCACACAGTCGGAAGAGTATCCCTAGGGACTAAAAGCGCGGGTATTCCCTTCCCTTCCCTTCCCTTCCCTTCCCTTCGTTTTCCCTCCCTCGTCCTTCTCATCCCTCTTTGGTTCTTCTTGGTGCAACCGGGACTGGCAAGGTCTATGGTCGGGGATTGCATTTCTTAAACACCCGGAAACAATGCCGTATCTCGACGCATTGTCGCATTGTATAGGGGCGACAGGCTGCTCTGCTGGCTGTCGCGTCCCAAGTGAGATGAGAATAAAAACAATGATGTCGGGATGCTGCGCGGGACCCAGAAGTCGGTCGTATAGTTTTGGTGAACTAACCGCAAGTCACACGTCATCCCCCATTTTTTTTTTTCCATTTTTTGTTTTTATATTTTAATTTTGTCTCGGATTTTCTACAGATGCGGGACTTTTTCAAATCAAATCAAATCAAATTTGAATATATTCATCTACTCCGAAAAGATAAAAACGAAAATAGTACCTATACCAACAGGTTTGCAAAAATCAGTGGATCACTCACCGTCAGAAGCTCTGCTGAACGCCCTCTGCAATTCTTCGTCTTCCTCCTCTTCATCGTCATCGGCTAGAATCAGCAGAAAGAAAGAAAAATAAGAAATTATCTCCAGTCGTATTTGATCCATTTTTTTAAACTTCCCGCTTTTCAAAAAAGAGAAGCAATCATAACTACCTCGAAAATTACAAGTTGAGTTTTCACCAGATTATCACATTTTAGGATTAGATCCAGAAAACCACCTCTGATCATTTTTTAATGGCCGTCTGTGTTTGATCAATTTTATGTCCGTCGATATCTTGAGAACAAATCAACAGATTTTCATGATTTTGGTCTCAATCGATGCGGTTTTTCGTTTCTCAGAGCTGATTAAATTTTGGGATTTTATCGTGAGACAAGTTTTTGAGTAATCGAGCGAACTAAATTTTACCCAAGAAAATTTCAAATAGTCATATCTCGAGAACGAATCAACGGATTTTCATCATTCTCTTCTATATCGATAGCATTTATTACGAGTTAGAAGAGACTAAAATCTAAAAAAGATCTATGCAGTGGTTTTGGATTAATCGAACTTAAAAGATCTGCGCGGGAAGTTTCGACTGGTCCATCGTGGTCAGCCGGTTTGCCTGCTTGTTCTTTGTGGTTTTCCACTTGAAACTGGCGATATATTTTTTTGTGGAAATACTTGACTATGAAGGTTTTCCTAATTTTGGGTCAGGAATAAATCTGCGCCTCACTGGAAGACCATGACATCCTAAATTCTGATTTCAAAATATCCCATCTCAAACTGTAATATCGCAAAGTTTAAAATTCCACATTGCAAATCCAGGTCCTACGATGTTTTTTAAAGAAATTTTGAGGTATAATGTGTTTTCACAGAGACATCGAAACGACGGTGGGATCATTTGATGGAATTAAACGAATCGATTCTGGGAATATAATTGAATTACCTCATGCATAATTCCAGATGAATTTTTAATCTTTTTGTATTTCATCCGATTACGAGCGCCGGAGATTAGCGGAGTTGTATACGAAAGAGCATATTGAAGTAGTGGCCGAAGAAATCGGGGAACAACTGCTTATAACTTCGCAAAAATTATCTTGTGAAATATGCCGGTTTCAATGGTGATAAATTCTATGTGATAAATTTTTTCAAAATTGGTTCAACAGTCTGTCGCCGATCCCCGCAGCCTAGGAAACTTCAAACTGCAATCCATCCTGCACTCAATTTCCAAATTGTTCAATATTTGCCCAAAAAGCTTCTTGGCTCAAAAAGTACCAACCAAACAAATTTCGTCTGAATTGCAAAAACGCGAACAGTTGCAAGATGTACCATCGATTCTTTCAAAAAGCTTTTCTCCCCGAGCTCTTCTAAACTTAGCTGAAACGATTTTTCTTGAATTTAGAACCTGATCTAGAAAGAATTCCAATTGCTTTTTATACCACAGTGTCAAAATTTGGACCAGTTTCTAGTAACTTTGCAAAAACCAAACTACCCGCGTTTCTTCAGAGTTCAGATATGAAAATCAGTTGATTTCGAGTTTGATTCTCTTCTGTGATCATTAGAACCGAGAGTATCCCAACCCAGAAAATCACTACTCCATATCTACATATATTTTGCAAACTAGTATAAATAGGAGTCTTTAGAATACCGTCTAGAATCTAGATGACGTGATATTGGGTAAGATGATAAGTGTATCAAGTATGTTGATTGATGATGTGTGTGTGGAGCTGTACACCGTTAAGAATAATACCTTAGGGATATATCCCTGGTATCTGAAAAAGCTAGGAGCTGTTGTCTAGAGCAGATCGTTTCTTGACTCACATTAGTTTAGCTAGAAACAGCTAGTGGTTGGATAAAAGATTATAGGTTATACCTACGTGAAAGAAGAGGAACGAACTTGGTATAGGTGGTAAAAATGTTAATAACTTGGTAGGTATATAACTGGTGCGTGGATATATGTATAAACAGGTAGAAGAGGGAATGCGGCGATATCTATATACCTACAGGAATAAGAAGACGTAACATTCGCATAATACTCTCGTCATGTAATGCGAATATAATACAGAATACATAATGTAATATTCACATGGGAGGAGGAGGAGGAGGAGGATGCCAGAGCCAACGGGCGTTCGGAACGAACATTGCGGGGTCCAGGAGGGTGTAGGGGGGTTAAAAGCAACTGTCATCACTTGATACGTATACACCCCCTGTGCAAGTAATCCCTAGCCATTCCATTTCGGATACATACCCACGTATGTATGTATGTACGAATGAATGTGTATATTTTCACGTACGTTCATCCTCTACGCATCTTTTACGCACTCGCCAAGCCCTTAAGGGCGATATGGTACAAGTCGCTTTGAACCTAACCTAGCTAAATAAAGAAATATGAATCTGACTGGAATTCTATTCGTTTTTACCAAACAGTTAAATACTCAGCCACTTTTTGCCAAAAAACTGAATTCATTCGTCGAGGATTCGTTCAGATCGGTTGGGTAGTCATCGAGAAAATTATACGAATCGCGTTTTCGAGGTGACAACAATTGGTAGTAATGGAATTTCGTACAGACTTCCATACCGCCTTAAAGTGCCACGTGACTATGTTCGGAATTCCATGATTACCAATTGTCATCATCTCGAAAACGCAATTCGTAGTTTTTTTCCAAACTGTACAACCTACAGGAATGAAACTCAAGAGATTGATGCTTCAGTACGGTATAAATTAGCTGAGTATTTTACTATTTGGAAAAAAATGAAACTAATTCCAATCGGATTCATATTCATATGTTAGCTATAGGTCAAGTTCTTTTGTGTGTGTGTTTTTTTTTCCCCCGTTACTGCACGTCGATTTGAACCAAACTAAATATCTGGCCATTCTAATCCCACCAAAATCAATTGACTTCTCATTGCAAAAGTTCCTTACGCATTGTTATAATTTTCTCATTGTAAAATATCTGCGGAATTACAAATTCAGGCTCATTGTTAGTCCGTTTAGACTTCTCTAGGTGAAAGACTGTTGGGCAAACATGATGTCATAAACGGGTGCGGGAAATTAAATTGTGAAAATATAGTCATGTAAGATATACCTACATATAGTCGATTTCCTGAAAATAGAACATTCATTTTTCTACTCATTTGCTAAAGACTTGGCCTAAAAACGGAATTTTCCAATTTTCCGCTGCAGTTTATGGCTACCAATATTCCGGACAATCTTTCACTTATTGTTAGAGAAGCTGCATAGAACTAACGGTATACAACGCCTGAATTCATCCAGCAGGTGTTTCGAAATGAGACGATGATAGATTTTTATCACATACTGGTCCTCTCAAACGGGAAAAAGCATCGATTGGCATATGTATCTATCTTGTTGGAATTCAGGTATACCACAGTCATAGGTAGATACATGCAGTTTTCAAATTAAGGAATAAAAAAAAAAAACCTGGATAATTATCAGTTATAACGAGGTTTGCTTTGCAACGTCAATCACACGCGTTGGGTGAAATTTGACCCACGTCATGTATCCTGGGTCTCGATATTTGTATATATAACGTGTACCTATTTACCTATCAGTTACTTTATCGAAACGCAGACGGATATAAAGGGTCGTAAAAGATCCACCATGCTGGAAAACGAGAAATTTTCAATTGCAGTATCAAAAACTTACGTTTAATGGTCGAGGCTCCGCAGTCTTGTTCGGAATTGTCTACGGCGTTCTGCTCGTTCAAATCATCCCATTCTTCGTCCCCTGGAGAGAAAGAAAAAAAAAAAACAGTCACCGTGAAATAATGTCTAATTACCTCTGCACCAGAAAGTATTTATTCATCCATTCATTCATTTCCTCATACATTTATTCATTGATTCGTCTGAATGGAGAAAAACCGATGAGCGCGAGAAACGCGAATTCTTCACAAGCAGCCGCCCGAATTCTGAATCGTGAGACGAATGGCAAAAAAAAATTGATCATTCAGAATTAATCGAAGCTGATAATATGATGGAAAAGAAACATGTCATCAGGGTTTAAAAGTAAAAGAGTAAAGTAAAAAGTTTCTTAATTTTCGCGTGGGCCATTAATTTATCAAGTCTGAGCTTACGGGTTATTCGACAATGACGTACTAGCTCCTGTGAACTTGCCACTTTGATAATTAGCTGATTATTTGGGTAACAGTGTGGATGCTACCTTGCTGGATCCTACATTAGTCCTCGCAGAACGGGCAGGCAGGCCGACAGACAGATGGTACGAAGGACAGACGCGACAGGGATAACCGCAAGAAGGGTTTGAATATTTTAAAAGACAGGATCCAAGACGTTCGCCATCTTATCTTGGCAGTATTCGAATGTTAAGCCAATTCGAAACTGTACCAATGATTATATATTCATGTATATTCTGTATACTTAACGTCGTGGAACTCCATCAAGAGATAGAATCGGGGATGAGCTTGTGCTCGGAAACTGGGCAAAATATTGACTATCGATATTCCATCATTTCACAGTAAAATTATCAAATCCATTTCGTATTATGTTAAAAAAAAAAAGTCCAAGAATCTCAGAGACACCTGGACGAAGTAACGGTGTTGAATGTACAAATTTTTTGCGACCCGATTTTTTATAATTTTTTTCGAGGATGTTCGAATGTATTGAAAATTAGACGAGTCATACACGCTTTTGTTTCAAATTTCTATAAAAGATAGCTCGCTTCGAAACGTAGACGATTGGAATTGACCGTGCGCAAAATTGAGCTACCACGAGGTGCGCATATGCGCGAACAAAGCCCTAGAGCGAAAAATAGATCCTTTCACTACTGCGCATGCGCGGAACTCTGTTTTCCACACTGTTTGAAAGATATAAGTTACCTAACGCGAGTGATAGAAGCCGCAAAAATCGAACTTACCGACCAAAGGTTACAAGAAATCTATTAATTTCTAGCAAAAATCATCAGGATTTAACCCCGGCTCATCAGAGGATTCGTTAGACTGCATTTTCAGGTGAAACAAAATATCGGAAGTTACGATTCGACTCTTAAGCAACTGATTGGACGGTCTTTATCCAGAGATGAAATTGGCTGACCGAATAATACATACGTCTCTATTTTAGTATGCATTATACCAGTTGAGGGAAAATTCAATCTGCCGTAAATAGGCAGCAAACAATTTGGCGGTAAGCTAAAAGGCGTCCTGCACCAGGTACATATATATATATATATATGTATGTGGGTAGGGTATATATATATCTGTTACGTAATAACCGTAAACGCAACGGGATTGGCTATCTCCTTGGGCCATCCTTAGCCACGTATAAGGCCGTATAAGGTGGAATAAGGACGTATATAAGGAGTCAGGACACGACGCCTAGACGAGGAAGGTGGCTATTTCGCGTAACCTAGGATACAGAAAGGCATAAGCTTACCAAAATATAGGTTGCAATCTCATCTCGCTTACGTTAGAGACCCTCTACTGCTATGTGACTCCTCTCCTTTTTTTTTTCTCTTTTCCTTTTCTCTTCCTCTTTTTTTTTTTTTTTTTTTTTTTGTTACTCCACTAAATGGATATTATGCCTTAGCCTAGGCACACGACCACATTCATATGTATACGGATAGATATAAGAATAAACACACGTATGTGTTGCTACTCGGGATATCAAGGGGTTGACCGTTAAACTGCATATTGCAATTCTTGTATTCGAACGATACTTTGGAGACACTTTTTTTGAGTGTTCATTTCAAGACGGTCCTTAAGGTGATACAGTAGATATTATTTCCAACTTAACCTAGCTATAACATTAAAAACATAAGTTTTACTGGAGTTCAATCATTCATCAGTTTTGGTACTGAAGCCTTAAGGTGCAACGGGAGTCGGTTCAGCTAACAATTGGACGACAATCCGGATAACCATTGTTAGCTGAAGAGACTCCCGTGGCACCTTAAGGCAATATAGAAGTCTGTTTGAAATTCCAGTATTACCAATTGTTGTCACCTCGAAAAAGCGAATTGTACTTTGTCGATGACTAACCAATCAATTCGGATGAACCCTACACGGATAAATTCATTTTTTTTGTTTTTGGCAAAATGTGACTATAGATATGGCACTTTGTCAAAAAAAAAAACTGATAGGATTCCAGTAAAACTCATATTGTTTATGTTAGCCAGGTTAAGTTGGACGCAATTCGTAGTTTTTTGGCATGAACTGGCCATAACCATATTACTCTTCTACCATCTGGGAAAATGGGGACGACTTAAGGTGATCACTGCCACTTCTTGCCAAAACAGTGCGTCATTTTCCATTTCAATGCACTCATGGAATGAAATGGCTCGACATGAACGTGTGAATGAAAATGTAACCAAGACTCCAGGATCCTAAAGTTCAATCCTAAGTACTGCCTCCAAGGCTTCGAATTCGGCAATTTGAATACACAATAAAAAACTAATATTGTTCCACTTTGTGAAAAAAAATCAACTATGGAATGCCAAAAATCGTATAATGTTCTCGAAAAATGGAAAAAAAATGGAAAAGCTTAATAGGGTTTTGTTGATTTTTTTCTCATTATCATTTATTTGGAGACATTTTTGCCAATGTGAGCTTTGAAATTTGAACATTACGTAAATAAGGATGATAGTAGAAGCGGTTATCTCAGAAGACGCTTGAATTACCGGCTATCTCAAATTTTGCACGAAAAAGCTGCTATTTCGAATTTTGCTTGAATAACCGGCTAACTCGCGAGCGACTCTGAAATCGCTCTGTAGCGCTATTGACTTGCCATGCAACTACAGAGCGATTTTAGACTCGTTCGCGAGTTAGCCGGTTATTCAAGAAAACTTCGCGATAGTCGCTTTTTCTATACGCAGCCATGGATTAATATGCATCGAGAACAGTGTAAAAATTAAAAATATTAGGCATTCCATGAATTTCTCTCGAACTATATACACGGTAAGTATATAGCCGGAATTGTCGTGTGTCTTAGACCCCTGACAAGCAGTCAGGCAGCCATTGGAAGCGGAGAGGTTGCCTCTATCCCACGGGAATGAACCCAGGGTAGCTCTGACGCGAGAGCAGACTCCCTCGGGAGAAGCATACCCCTTCCAAGAGCCTGCCTTCAGGTCTCTGTAGTCCCTGACGTTGGGAACGGGGAGAGTTGAAGTAGTTCGAGATATTGTGGAAGGCATGCTCGATCAAGGAGGGACCTAACCAAGGCACGATTTCTCATTAACATTGTGCCTTACTCAACCAGAATACTTCGGGCGCGTGCTCTTCTTATTAATTATCATTATCATAGCATGAATAATGAACTATATCTAACGAACATTTCATTTTCCCACGATTTCGAATCCCAAATAAACCCATGTAATTACTGCAAACTGGCTTGGCATTGGCACGGTATTGGCGCCCAACGTTGAGCGAATAATTTCTATGCCATGTGAGAAGATCCAGCAAACTCCGGCGATTCGTACATGAAAATTTTGAAAAACAAAAACTCGTCCAAATTTCTGTTCTCCTAGTTCTAAATATTTTTATTTTTCATTCCTTTATATTATTATGTTTGAATGTTTAATTTAGTTCCTTTGTGTTGTATACGAGTAGGACTATATTTCACCTTTTCAGAATATATACTGTGGGTTGGTGAAGACGACGAAAGTTTGTCAAAGGTCTTTTGAATTTCCGATGTAAGAAGCTCTCTCTCTCTGGTTTTGAGCCTGTTTTCAATTAAAGGATTGATTATGCCCCACCTCTGCAGTAGAGTCTTTAGACTAAGACGTATAACAGAATTTGTACATTACGCGATGAAATTGGTATAAAAAAAAGGCTTATATTTCGTATCCCAATTCCCTAAATACTCAAATTTTGATCAAACGCACCCCAAAATTAAGGGAATTAAAATTCCGACCGAATCTTAGCTCGAGTTTCTCCTCTCCGGGGTGGTTAAAAGTTGTTAGATTCAAGGGAGAAAGTTGAAACCTTGAATCCCCGACGATTAGGTACATAAAAAATCAAAATCTAAAGGTTGTTACTACTCGACTCGCGGTCGATGCTTGAGGGAAAATATTTTCGAAATGTGAAAATAGTCCGCCTCGTATATATAATAATCACGGAGTAAAATGTAGAAAGCCGAGTTTGAATCGCTGGCTAAATATGACGTCATAATCCGCCTGGCTCGCGTAGTGGTATTACGATAATGACGTCCTACGAGTTGAGCCCTGTCACTGCAAAAACTAACAACGGGAGACTGAGCATTCGAGCTTAAGTTTCAGAAGTCCTGTGATTAAAAGCTTAGGCAGTTTAAAATTTACCTCAAATTTTCAAAGACCTCCGCTCCCTCGATCCGCCACGTTTCAACCAACTTTTACCGGCCCTAACGTAACCAGGATTTCCGCTAACTTAATACCATTTTCAAACTCAACTTTCTTATAAAATACATCGATACTAGGTCTCATAAATGCAAAAAAGAGAACATCGATCGAGACGTTTTCGCTGAATCCTTAGACTTCAATGTTAAATATACATTTTTTTAGGATTCAGATTCTTGGGCAGTCAAATTGCTACTGGATTTTGATGAAATTTCATTCAATTCCACATAGTATGTTCTTGAAGCTACATAATCAATTTCAAACCTTTCCTTGCCATAAAAATATCGAAGTTTTTACGGTTTAAACTATGGCGTTCAATTTTTCTGGATAATTTACGAATCTGAATCTGGATTCGACAGAATTTGCATGAATCTTTCGGTAGAACGAGAATAAAAAACATTGAATAATTTTTCATACCACTGCAGATTCGCTTCTATCACAGGTTATTCGTCTCTTTTTTTTTTCTATTCAAAGTAACTGCCGATAAAAAGTTATAGAATCCTTCG
The DNA here is from genome assembly GCA_963989295.1 of Ametastegia equiseti. Classification (NCBI taxonomy): domain Eukaryota; kingdom Metazoa; phylum Arthropoda; class Insecta; order Hymenoptera; family Tenthredinidae; genus Ametastegia; species Ametastegia equiseti. Next base: position 22,985,143 of record OZ022390.1, on the reverse strand, counting down.
AAACAGGCTCTGGTCAGATTGGAAGTTCGAAAATTATAAAATTTACTTGTTAATTGAAGCAAACTGAGTAATCCGGTGAAAAAAAAGCCATCCATAATTGTCTCCATTGATGTAAAAGATGTTTGGATTGAGTAATTTGTAAAAAAAAAAAACCCTCTTCACGATTGACTATTTTTTTTTAAATACGATTATCAATCAGTTTCCCTATAATGCTGCTGAATGTTAAACAGGGTCTGGTATTTATGTGGTTTTGGGTAGGTAAATTCGGGAGTCATCTTGTACCGAGGTATAGCGCAGAATCGTCGATATTAATTAACAAGGGCGTAAATTCATTCCCGAGCAATAATTATGCATTTATGCCTGCACGTACAAATTACAATCAGGGCTTGGCGAGCTGTACAGTGATTCAGGCTGTCGCGTTCTATTTAGATTATATGTTTACCTTCCCGCGATTTACTGCAGTAGCGTCGCGTCCCGACTCGGCTTCCCCCGATATTATCCTCTACTATAGATATCCCTATATGCGCTAATCTACTGCAGTTACCTAATCCAAATTTCACCAAAAATTAACATACCAAATGAAACAGAAAGATTCAACCATATTTTCAAGTATCCAGAATGAATTCTATGCACTCTACAAAATCGAGATCTGAAAACAGCTTTTCCTTTCACGGCAGCTTTCATCAAAGAAAATAACGGAAATACTTTACAGTATGATCAGAAATCGGAAATACCTACTGTATAGTATGATCAGAATTTCATTGGTGGGCAATTGCTGGGCAACAATTAAAAGCCGTTCTTTTTTTATCGTGGAAGTTTCTTGTTCAAATCGGATGAAATGTGGTTATTTTTAATGCCCCTTGTCTGTGGATTGTGGAATCCTGTGAATTTCGAATTTATTCCCCAAGCCCTTTTTAATATCGTCAGACCGCGAGTTTGGATTTATCAATTTGAAAAATCGATAAAAAATATTCTGTCTTTGACTAATCCGCTGAAAACTGCTGCTTCTATCGCGGAAAAACAGCATTTTTCATTTCGGAGTAGATAGTAAAAGATGTAGCTCGTCGATTTTAAATTGAAAGTCGAATTTTTCTCCGCTTGAAACAGAAAAGCGATTTTTTCCGATCAGACCGACAGTCAGACTGACGTAGTCTTACTAAAAATTTCTGAATTTCTGCGAATCTCTGCGAAATTTGCTGAATCAAAATTCAACCAAATTTGAATCGTTCGAAATTTCATCTACCAGTAGAGATATAGGTACGCCGTTGGTCCATGGAGGAAACGCGACCATATATATATGTATGTATAGTGTATACGTAGGTGGACGTAAAAGCATTGTCATAACAGAACAGAGAGCTCGATGCACGCTGTGATTTGAATCTATTAATATAGGTTTGGTTTCGACGCGGTTCATTACTGTGTATTAATTATTAGACCCTACCAGTTCGCTGCTCCTAGCTATGTATGTACAATACCTAGATGTATGTACAAATTCGGCGGTTAGAATTTCCCTCCAATTGCATTCACTCCGTCTGACCAAACTCCCGCCGTTTCCACTGCCCCGATGATATTTCATTATATTCATTACGTATGCAGACGCGATTCGTTATCATATACACAAGTACCTATAGGCCTCTCTTGCTGATTATCATGTAATTTCATCCCCTGGACGAAAAATTTCAAAGCACATAATTCTCAGCTAATTATATGTATTATACTATATAAAGGGTCACAAGTGGGGTAATAACAACCTTTCGATTATACAGATACAGGTGCGAGTTCGAAGATGTGGAAAACTGTACATCCGAAGTGCTGCTTAATAAGTGTATGATCAATGACTCAAAAAAAGACATATCGTTGATAATCGTCATCGACAAAAATTTTGCTGTAGTGACAAAAAAATTTGGTATATATACAGCCAACAAAATGTGGAGTTGATTCAACAAAATCATTTTTCTCCTCAACCGATTTGAATTGCGAATTAACATAGCAAAACAGTTTGTCTATTATCGTACAGAATTCTGTTAAATCGACAAAAAATGAGCAACGCAATTATTTTGATTGGATTTGCCAAACTGTTTTTCTGAATAATGAATTGAAAATCGGACAAAAAAATATCCAATTTTTTCGATGATTTCAAAAAAGCATCATTTCACGATACTCGATTAAACTTTTTTTTCTTCAGGAAAATTTCTGGAGTTCAAAAAACTGGCCAACAAAACGATGGCAAATTTTCATTGTTCACATATTATTTCCAAAAATCAATCGAAACTGTTGAATTCATTGACCGAAATCGATATGATTGATAAATCAAGATAATTTCAAAAACGTAAAGATATTGCTTTCAATTGCCAGTTCCTAATTCTATTGAATCGACAAAAAATCACCGACCAAATTATTTTGGTTGGATTTGCGAAACTTGTTTTCTGAGTGTACCATATACAGCATTATTATTTTTCCAAATAGCGGGCAATGTTTTCCGACTTTCCGTTAACTATAAACGTTTTTGGAATAATTGTATTGATTCTAGAGATCTTCAATTCGGTTACATCGAATTTCTTGTAATCGATTTCGAATCGTATTTAAAATTTTTGTAATGTTTGTCTACATCGACTGAATTTTCACTAAAACAAAATATAACGCGTATTCCACGCGTTTCTGTGCAAATATCGATATACTCGGAGAATATTTCTGCGCTCATAGCAATAATCGATGTTTATGCATTACAGGCAGGTACATATCTATGCAGAGAACGCGAAAGATGTGATGATATGTGATGGAAAAGTCACGCCGAAGTCACGGGGAAAAATGTCGGATTGGATAGGATATAGGATAGGATAGGATAGGATAGGATAGGATAGGGTAGGGTACGGGATAGGATAGGATAGGATAGGATAGTAGAACTGGTGATTACAGAGGCCGGGGATTCCCAGAGGGGAAGCTGAGTTCCTGCGGGATTCCACCTAATTCCATCCTGGCTGACTAGTGAGTCGCGCACCAACACGCTTTCGGTCTCCAGTCTCTCTCTCTCTCTCTCTCTCTATCGCGTTGTACACACATACAGTTCACAAGTATACGCACCAATACCAAAACTCGGCAAATATATGTAAATACACGTTTAGCTCGATGTCCATTACATACATATCTAAACAGAAATATTATACTAACCTATACGCAGAAACATATAATACAAACGGATTATAAAATCAGATAGAAACACAAAACGGAAGCATCATTTGCGATATGTGAAAGGAGGAAAGAAAACAATTTCTCTCTGTTTCTCTTTTTCCCGCGCATATTATTCAAACATTCAAATTTTTACCGCCAATTCACTCAACCTCACAGTCCCCGGACACATACCAGATGTATTCTTTTCCACGTATGATCACTGATCAAAGTGATCATGATCACTTTCTGTCTCTTTAATCCTATGCATTGAAAAGGGACGAGAACATTCGTGATCACTTTGATCACTGACACTGATCACTGATCACGGTGGTCAAAAGAATACACCTACCATGGGGTTAGGTTAGGTTCAACAACAATTTAAAATAGGAACAATTCAAAATAATCATCAGCAGCTGATTGAAAATAAAAAATAAAACTCGAGCAAAAAAAAAATGCGTGAATGATTATTAGAATTATCAGTTTAGACTGATTTTACATGAGTTTTCATGCGAATGTAACAAATATACAATTGCATCCGAAAAAATCATGAAGAAAAACTAAAAAAAATGAATAAACAAGTGAGGCAATGAATATCAACCGAAATAGAATTGTGAATTGAACAATTAATAATTTCAAATTAACATACGTATACATATATCGGTAAATATCTGTAATTACATTAACAAAGCTTACTTTTGAGAGATCTTGGTTTGGCCTGTTTCCTCCTTGACATAGCACAACCGACAGTCTCTCCTAATTGGACTGCGGTATTTGAAATTTTAAGTGAAACAGCATTAGCTGGTACGATGAACGAAATGGGAAATCCAAGAATCACAGTTTTTATTATTTAATTGAATCACAAAAGAAATGAAGTATAAGGGAATAACGGGGAGTATGTGAAGATGTTGGGGAACATGATGATTAATGGTTGGATCGTTTCTTGACCCAAAGTCACGTCGCGGGTTAAAACCACGTGGTTTTACGGAAGCCGCCCCCTCACACCGCACCGCACCGTACCGCACCAAGCACCACTGGTTAAACGCGAACTCAAAGGTTCGCGCGCGCTGCCACAGCCGCCCGATTCACGGACGAACTTCCGTGTTCCGTCCCGCTCGAGAGACGCGCGACAAGTGACGATCTCGCGGTGTAAAGCTTTAACCCCCCCGTTACATACTTGCGGGGTAGAGACACACGGAGAGACACCCCACGGTGTGCGGACTCGACCCGATGCTGGAATCGCGGAGAGGCGCCCGGCCCCGAACTATACCAACGACGACGCGTTGGCCGAGCGCAAGCGCCGTTTAATGTAGAGATAAAGATAAATCTCGATTCATACCTTATTGCATTGTATTCTGGTTTTCATTACGAGACTATTGTCAAATTCATTATTGCTAATCCGTTCCTCCATTTTTTAATTTTTTTTTATTTTTTATTATTCAAGTGATGTACTGCGAAGAAATTATTGCTGATCCGAGTTACGCAACTCAAATGCCAATTTATTGTTGTTTACATATTCATGTACTCAATAAAGATTTATTTATACCATTCCTGATCATTTGTATTCGAGACATTACTGCGGCGATAAATTTCTACTTCTACAAATTTTTTGGAAAAGTTCAAATATTTCAAAGATTTTTATTACTGAAAATCATTGTTTTCCGTAGTTTTTTTGTTCAAAATGGTAGATTTTTGTAGATTTTAATAAAAAATCGTATAAAATTAGAAATACTAGAATACAAATTCGAATTCCCTTGAGGATTCGTAGAATGCATAGGTAGAATTATCTCACAATCAGCCAAAGATTCATTACGCTTTTTATGGATAATTTTGTAATTCACCATTCTTTTGGGGTGATTTGAAAGATCGTTTGATATCCGTACGTTGTGATGTTTTTAGCGCCACAACAATACCACCGCTTCCATAAGATTTGAAAACGAGTCCGAAGATTTTTATTTCAACAATCGCGCTATCTGGCGTACAATAATTCCGATAACCAATCGTAACGACGAGAATATCGATAAGGTAGATAGCATCGGTGTCACTGAACGTTGTCTACATTCGATTGATTGTTTGATTATTTTTTTTCATTCAAAACATTCAAAACTGCTCAGGCTAGTACCGGTAACCAATAAATGAAATAAAAATCCTGCTTTTTGATTAGATTCAAAATAATTGAACAAATTATCGGCATATTATTGTCACACGGGTTTATAATAATGTATATTCTGATCAATTATCAAATCGTGGTGCTATCTATCAGATAGTTGGACAACTCGATGCAAATAACAATTTTATATATAGCTTGGTACGAAATTTAAAAGAGGGGCGAAATTTTTACGAGACACGGCCTTGCCGTATGACGTATAAAGATACGATCGGGCAGCAGATGCTGGCCCAGTGATCAGCTGACTTTTGCAGTAGAGGGAATGAATGAGTTTCTTTCGTAAACCGTACTGTCTTTTTCGTTCGATAAACCACAGGCCGCTATTTATAAGACAGCGAATGTCATAACATGGCAATAACTAGTGACGGTGTACTCGAAATGACGAATTCAGGAAACTCTGATACTCCTCATCTACCAACTGAGGTAGGTTAGAATAATCTCACGCTTAATTATACATCATACCCACCGAAATCCACATATTTTTTTATCGCTTTTCCTCAACTGTCATTGTCAATTATCGAATTATTCAACCTAAAACGCTCCTAATTTTTCCGGATCTTATTGAATTGAAAAAAGAATTAAATAGACACGAAGATCCGTGTAATTTTTATTATACTGCGTTATATCAACTGTAAGGTATTTCGTCGTGAAAACGGCAATCGCAGTCACATGGGTATGAATCGCTTCACCTGTCAGATTCTCGATCGCTCTTTGTCCCGCTTGGAATCGAAATATAGATATATCTGTGCTCATATACTTATTATTCTTTGTGTTTGGGGAGTTGAGTTGAATGAACGGAAAGTTTGACCTACGACGCATCGCTTTATGACAAATGAGTAAATAATTAACATCTCAGACAGTCATCTCGAACGGGGAAAAATACTTTAACCTTAACGTCACGTCATTTCTGACAGCTAGGTTAAATGTGTAAATTGACTGAAGCTATAAACAAATTCAGGCGCCAAATATACTTAGAAATTTTTTGTTTTTATCATCACGAAGTAATACCATATCGTGAATATATTAACGAAGTGATTAAGTGGAATGCAAGATGGGTCATTTTTACTGGAAAATAACTTTGTCTTTAATCACTTGCTGGAAATTGACGAATAATAGGAAATTTTTAGACACGAATCTAGAGGTAAAATGACGTTGGATACCGCGGGGTCCCGGCTGGCGGTGAGTCGGCCCTGCGACAAATGAGCGCGATATCGAATCAGCCTGTTATCGAATTTTGAAAGAGCCGAATTCCCCGACTCGACACATAACATTATTTCCTTTCTTTATTATTTTGTATTGAGATTTGAATATTTGTAATGATATCAATGTAATAAAATGAAATCCGAATAGAATAATACGCATTTGCATGATGATATAAAAATATGTTGAATAATGCGGAGATCGTATAACTTATTATTCGCCTCGTGATCGTCCCGACATTCACAAACACTGTCCTTGAAACCGAGATGAAGGTTTTATATTATGAATGAGTTCTTTGTTCCCCCAACTTATAATATACCTTCTATGAATATTATCTTTCTAGAGTAATCCACACGATTGTTCTGATTCATGAGAACGTTCGTTCCTCTAGATTATTTTTAGGCACAGTATAGTCTTTATCTGCATTAATTACATCTGTTTCATCATTATACAATTTTCCTTCAATTCAATTAATTATTTATAATAACGTATCATTCTTTGTAACTCAATTTCTCCTTTTACAATCTGTGAAATTACTCCTGATATCTTTTTATCTGAATTGATCACTTTCTTTTGTTTTCATTGGATATGGAACACGATTATCCACTTGGAATTTTTCGAAGCTATTTTCTCAGCAAAAACACATCCGATCGATGTGAAATTGATAACAGAAATAAAGCAAAATTGAACAATCGGCATGATACTCTTCGATTTTCAAAAATCGAGAAAAAATTCAAAAGTTTACAAGTTTTAAAAATCGGCGAGTATCAAACCCTTCGGTCTATTCTTTTTTATCTCTGTTATCAATTTTATAGTTATCGGATATATTTTGGCTGAGAAAATAGCTTTTGAAAATCGTGTTTCATTTCCTCTTAAAGTAAGCTAAAGTAGCGTTTGCTCCTTTCGATGAGTCTTTCATAGCTCAAATGAAGTTGAAAATTCAAATAGAAGAAAAAAGAAACACAATGAACAAAAAGCTGCGATTTTTCTAACACCACTGTCATTATTGACTGTGCAATTATAAATAAATGTTAAGAAAAAAAACGTGACATCCTGGATGTCTTAGAAATGAAGAACAATTAGAAAAAACAAAGAAATTACACGTTTATAGTGTTCAACGATCGGGGGTCATGTGTATGAATACATGTAAAGTAGGATTCTCGTTACGTTACTTGTATTGACACTTTAGTCTTAGATAACACGTGCCAAACTCGCTACTACAATACAACAAAGTCAATTTCAAAGTTGGCGAAAACGTTTTATCTCATGTACCTAGCTAATCCCTGATTATAGTTGTTAGAACATGCTCAATAATAGATACATGAGCATTAAAAATTCCTCAAGTCATTTTGTGCCTTATCCAATCTGATGACTGCCCGCCAAGTCCTTCTCTTAGCCAAGTACCCCAATCGAATTATCGAATGAGTTCTGGTTGATTGTAATCTATGCTTCTTGCGCAACAATCGGTCTTCAGATCTCTAGACTAAGCACATCCCTATCAATGTACGCAGAAAGTTTTCTGCCTCAGTCCACTTGGTATTTGCAGTAATCTGAAACAATTATATCACACAGGATCATGTAATTCCTCAAAACGAGGGCCTGCAAAAATCTTGATAAAGACTAGTTTTTCAATTTTCAAATGGCTCGGATAGCCGCAATCGCAAAACGAATCTTATATGTGTTAGATTATCGTAGAGTATGTCATAAGGAAGTTACTGTTTTCGATTGATCTCTTTTCAGCCTGTTGAAAATTGAAAAACTGACCTTTGCATCTAAATAAAAACTGTATGAACTGCAATTTTGAATGAAAATTTCATGTGAAATGTGATGAAGATAGTCAAATTATTACAGGTGATTATAAATATAATGTCCTACCTTTATGGAGCGGACAGAAATGCAGCTGGTCAAGTTTCCTCGCATTGGCACGAAGCGTCTCTCGATATGCAGTTTGTCAAACAACAAGTAGTCAGCCTTAGTCAAGGTTCTACTGGAGACAATTTGCGCAAAGTTTTGAATGTCCTAAAACACTCTGTTCGACCATTCTACAACTTTATATTCAAAGACGTCGAACTCAGAAGGACAGAATCATTCTGGGAAAAGTTTGGCTCTGATATCCGGAGCCTCGTTCTGGTATATTGATTAACTATGTCTACTCGAGTTATTAGTAGTGCCATTCATTCATTACTGAATCAATATTTGATGCAATAGACAGACAATTGAATTGGATTAAAATCGGTTATTCGAAACTAATAATTGATGTACATAATTGAAAGTACTTAGTAACCATTTCCTAACTCAGGAATTTGTTAATTTCCATGTAACTAAGGGCGCAATGTTTTTCTAGGTGAACTGCGACCTGGCAGAGAAAACCCTAGTCGCAATATTGAAAAGCTGTGATAACTTGCAAACGTTGCACGTCAACGCTTGTAGAGAGTGCCTGATGTCAGGTCGTCTTCTAGACGATGAAAACGACGTCAAAGTCCTTTCAGAAAAGCTGCTCAACTTGAAAGAGCTGAGTCTAGCTTCGAATAGATACTTGAGCGATGCGTTATTCAACAGACTAGTTAACATCTGTCCAAACTTGATGTCCCTCAGTCTTAGCGGCTGCCAAATATCCTTCCACTCTGGTCTATACAAAAAGTTTTATCCTAACAACGGCACTGTTCCTCACGTCTCTGAGTCAGTCTTAACGTTCTGCAACATAGCAACTTTTCTAGAGCGTCAAGCAAGTAGATTAAAGTACCTCAGTTTTGGCTCTACTTTGATAGACGGCACGGCGCTAGTCACTTTATCAACGATTGAAGATTTAAAACTGGAATCACTGAAACTGCACAGTTGTGACCAGCTGACAAATGTCGGTATTCGTTCACTTGCAGAACATCAAACTAGTCTGAGAGTCCTAGACGTTAGTTTTTGCACCAGAGTAACCGACGCCAGTTTAGTTTGCATTTGTAAAAATCTTGTCAACTTGGAAGTACTGAACGTGAGAAGATGCCGCGCCGTTACTGATCACGGCATCAAACACGTTAGAAGACTGAAGTACCTCAAAGAGCTGGATATATCGGAATGCGAACAGCTGAGTAGCGCCTGTATCACAGATGGTTTGTGTGCCGTTAATTGGAAAGACGATCGAGAGAACGAAGATGACGATGTTGTATTAGAGTCTAATGACGAAGAGCCGATGTCAGATACTTCTGAGACAATCCAGCCACCTGGACACAGAAGAATGAAGAATAATCTTGAGAAATTGTATGCCAATGCTTTGAATTTGGATGAGAAATCGATTCTGAGTATTACTGAAAACTGCCCTAAACTTGTACTGCTGGATGTTGGATATTGCTTCAATGCTCTTACCGATAATAGCATACAGGTAGGAGAAGAAGATGCGATAGAATCCTGCATTGGAGTTCATAATTTCACGTTTTCATATTCAATTTACAGTCGATATTCAAGGAGCTGGTATTTCTGAGATCGCTGACGTTGAGCCGATGCAACAAAGTGAGTGATTTAGGTTTGACCGGAATGGGAGCTGGGAGTAGAGAAAACTTGGAAAAAGCTTGGACTCAGAGTTACATAGAAGAACCTGAGCCCAAGCTCAGAATACATCTGGGATCGAGAGTAGAAGAAGAAATTTGGCGCGATGCTAAGAGAAAACAAGAAGTGAAAAAGTTATGCGAAGACTTCTCAGCCGCGTTTGACAACAAAGTTTGTTCTGGGTTTTCGTTGGCTCGACTCAGGGGATTGAAGCAATTAAATTTAGCTGGATGCAATAAAATTACAGACATTAGCTTGAAATACGCATTCAACTTCCCAGAACTTAGGGTGCTCGATCTTAGTCTCTGCCAGCAGGTAATCAAAATACAATATCAAGTATTTTGTGCAACTAGCAGGGAAAAAATACTTTTCACAAAGGATTTACATTATTTCCACAGATAACACACGAGGGTCTAGATTATTTGACCAAGAATAACAGCGCTCTTGAAGAATTGCACCTCTCCCAATGCCATAACATCACCGATGTCGGAATATCTTACATTGCGAAGAGACTACATCGACTCAAACGATTATATTTACAGGTGAGATGAAAAGCATTAGCTTTTGTTTGTGAATTTTGAATGTTGAGTTGAATTGATGATAATTTAATTCATTCATTTCTTGATTCATTTATCAATTTTTGAAATTCAAAACAGGGATGTTCGCAACTTACGGATCATAGTTTGGATTCGATAAAGATCTACTGTACTTCGCTACAATTTTTGGACGTTAAAGGTTGCCGCGGTATGTCTGTTGCCGGCATAGAAAATCTGGTTCACTTGAACATCGATTACTCGAAAGAATCGGAGGATATCACGCCACAGAAGAAACCGCCGCCTGCTCCACCCATGCGAAGATAACAAATTTTTTGAATGGTGTAATGTGAGGTAGGCTGATACCTGCCTGCTGCAAAGTATTAAATTCTATTTTATATCATAATTGAGAAAAGCAAATTTCCTACAATGAAATTGAAAATGTTAGTTCGTTTGATAATATTGAAAACGGATGATTTAGCAAATGGTAAAAGTTCCCTGGTCTCGATATTAATATTAAAAATTACCAACAAAGCTGAGAATAACAATGGAAATATTTCATCAAGAATCAAGACTATTATTTTAAAATAATAACATTTTCGTCCATCATTATACATAACATGTGTAATTCTTTTGCAAATGTATTGGGAAAGGTACCACGTTTTGTGTAGTTATTAAAATGAAATATGCGTGTAATATCTAACGATAAATACCTATATTTATTATTTAAATATTAGAAATAAATTGTAGACTTACTTTGTCATTGACAAAATACGGATTACAGCTTATGACCGCCAGCGAATTCAATTCTATAACATTTTCAAAGCATGTAGCTAGTCTTCCTTAATAAAAAAATGTTTATATTTGCCACAAAAGTAATAATACTTTTATCATAGTTGTTACTTTAGTTAGCACGAATCGCTGGCAATATTTTTAGGCCCTAATTGAACACAAAGTCAGTTACCGAGTTTAAAACTCAAAACTTTTCAGTCATGAGGAGAAAAAAAGTTTCATAAAAAATAACAGTATTAGTGTCATCTCAAAGTATTCTCTGCTAGTTTACACGTTAAAATACTATGCGCAGTCAACGTTGTGCAAATCTAGTACCATTTTGATAAAAGATATTATATAAATAATACCGGATATCATTCTATTCTATAAATTTCAACGTTCAACTGCGTTCTTCTTATTATTATTTTTTTTTAAATGTATAAATGTACAAATATTGTAATATAATGTTTAATAAATTAATCGATAATTAAATAAAAACAAGCTAATTATATTTTGCACAATTATTCATCATACATTTCGATTTCAAACGTTACGGAAGTACTTAGTTTTTGTACGGCAATACTCTGTGAGTATATGAATAAAATAGGTATGTTCAATAAGAGTAGAAAGGTTGATGAATAAAATGATATCAAATAGGATATTAAGTGTCTATGACAATGCTTGTTCTCGTTTTCTTTTTTTTTTCCTCTATTTCTCTCATTAGAACAACGCAGCGACTTTGAAAAACATTTTATTATCTCTTTTTTCTTACTGCAACTTAGAAAACATTATACAATCGTGTTATAATGTATAATAATATAATATATATGTATATTTAAGAAACTAGAAAATATATGTACAAAATTACGATAACTTTAACCGCTGCAATATTTCTCGCTATAGGTATTTTGAAAACCATTACAATCGATAACGTCATAATTCGTAAATATTTACGGCTGAGGAAAATGCTTGGAAGTTATAGTATCAGTTTAAACATCTTGCATTATGCCTAACTTTTCTTTGCTCGAGATCATTTAATAGAAATAAGTTCCAGCAACCAGCGGTTTTTTTATATTTATTATTATTTTTTTTTTTTATCCATTAGATGACACTGGATTTTGTTACAATCGTAAAAATATAGTTTCGTCTACTATTTATAATCTTCTGATTAAATAGCAAAACAGTAATTTCATAAAATATAAAATAGATGAACGAACGTATATTTAAATGTAAATGACTAATTGGTAATTAGTACTGTCGAGGCTTAGCCCTTAGAATTAGTTTTAAAGATCAAAGGTAAATGCTGCTGCACAAATTGTGTAGAGGTACATACATACATAGTTATAATAAAAAATCATCCTTTACAATGCGAATGTTCGATTTTCTAACCGAATATAGTTATAAGTGAAAATGATTTTTTGTTTCTCACAATATTCAAAGGTAAGTGAACAAAAAAACAACAAAAGAAGAAACGATTTTTTTACAATTGTGACTTCATGGACATACTGTACGTAATATCATATTTAATGAACAGATAAAGTCATTTTTATACAATGACAATTACTAGTTTCTATTTATTGATTTGGAAAAATATGTTCTAGATTCGAGAAGGCTTAGCTAACTGTATCTCGTATGGAAATACGACTGAATTGACAATTTTTATGACTTCAAATATGACTGACTAATTCTTCATGTGACTAATAATGAAATTTTCAAATGACCGAAAACAGAAAACAACAAAATTCATCAATCTGGCATTACAGCATATCATAGATGAAAATTATCCATGTTTTTTTTTTTTTTTAATATATTATTTCGCATGTATTCGTCTTTTTACAATGAAAAAATGAAATATTAATGATAAAAATTCTACGTTATTATAAATTGGTACGAGAGGACAGAGTAGAATCTATGTATGTTTTTTTAGTTGAATATTAGTGGGCGATATTTCATTTGTTGATGTATACAATATTTATTAGTTAATATAATAATATATTGATCATTAATTTTTTTTTTTTCGTAAAAGCTCACTGATCAGTCAATGCGTAAACAAATAACTGAAATAAAATTATATTCACGTAGGTATTTGTTCGTTAAATTCATAAACTTAGAATTTATAATAAGTTCATGTTTTCACAGTGTTTAATTAAAATAAAATACTTTAGAAACTCTGCTCGATAAACTCGATAGGAATACAAAAGCTAGCTATGAGTCGAACGACCGAAAAACAGTGATGTTTAGTTGCGTTGAAACATAGATGATTTATCATTAGTCGAATGATTCGCATCTTCAACTCGTGTTTCATTTGAAATGAAAATCTAAATACTTTTAATATTTTACTATTTCTATAGTAATTTTGATGGATAAACATGATTCGAGTTAAAAATCAATCAATATAGGATAAATTTTGTATTATTAATAATAATATTAATATATTTTAATAACAAATTGAATTGGTAATGTCGTTTATTACCAAATTAGGATACCCATAGTTTTTCTTCAGATTCTAGAATAGAAAAAACAAAACAGAAAGTTTTAGTTTAGTTGATAATAAAATATACTACGTTATGTTTAAAGAGAACGAATCGATACGAGAATTATTCCTGTCATGCTGTTGCAAACAAACGAACTTATTATTTCTCGCAAGATGATGAAACGTTGGATAAAAATTATCTCAATTCTATACGATCATGAAAATTTGGTTTAGCAAATGTATGAAATTTAATTATTCCGTAAACATAAGACGCATTTACCATTTATTGTCTACAAGAAATTAATCCACAAAATAACGAAGAAAAATATTTCATACAGACTAATAAAACGCAAGATAGGAGAAGAGAGAGAAAAAAAAGTAAGAATGAAAAGACTATATTATATTTAGAACGGATAATATTCAGTCTTTTATTTCATTTTGCACCATTTAACTCTTTACAATATGATTACATCTTCGTTATAAAAACGAATATTTACCATTTTACGTCAGTTAAAAATTTGACCCGTTAGTTTAATAAACTTAAATCTAAGATTTGAGATTTCGTTACCTACTTTTACTCTAAACTTTTTTATTGAGGCAAGTGGCAAACTGATTTAGAATAAAAGCAAATATCTCAAGGATATATTATATATTTACTGTAAACAGTTATTATGTTTGTCTAATTATTTAATGAAATTCAAACCTGGTGCTTCGGACCTTTACCTTTTCATACATATTCAATATTATCTATAATTTATATATGTGATGACCATTCGACATTCGAAATTTAACTATCTTCAAAAATATTTCAACTAATATACATGTAATCATGTAACTGTAAGTGAGGCGAAGAAAAAATCTATAGCTTAATCTCCTCCGCAACTTCAACTACAAAAGTCCATAATTAATAGTAGTTTGCCTCATAGAGGAGAAAAATTAGGTATGAATATTTGCTGGAGTAATTTTGCAAAGCTATGTTTATATTCGCGATATTTACTAGTTGAATATCTAAATATTTGTTACTCTAGCTTCTAAGAAATAGTTTTCAGACCTATAATGGTAAATGTGTCTCGCTTTAGTAAATTCAAATAGATTAAAAGATACCTTTAGGAAAATATGGATCATACATTGATTAGTGGAATTGCCACCGAGCCTAGAACAGAACTGAAAAAATAGAACTGGAAACTACTTATTGGACGATATATCTGTGTTTTGTAATTAGGTATCAGAATCAAAGCCCTATTTCAGGGAGATTCAGATTAGAAAATTACTAAAAATTAATGCATAGTTACAAATTACAATTCATGAATATGCAAATTTATTAGTCTGCGTTAATTATAATTCAACGATTGATTATTTCAAAATAAATTCTTGGATAAAAATTATTTACAGTTATTCAAACAATCAAGATTTTTTTTTCTTTCGGTGCAAAATGAAAGTATAATACGTCACTGAGATTTTTAGTAGTTTGATGGCATTTCAGAATTTGGATTCCATTTTCACAAAATACTCCAAAAGTAAGTCATACGGATATACACAAGTTATTTTTACATTCAGAGCGTACGCTGTCTGCCAAAAAATGTGGCTGGAATTTCGTCTAATTTTAGTGACTCACTCAGAAATTTTCAAAGATGAATCGTAACTTTCAAAAACTAAAACTCAAAATCGACTGAAATCTAACTCGGGATATTTTTTTCAGGTTTTCTTTGATATAATCAATCGTTTCACACGTTACTCAAAAAACTTTACATTAGTTTTTCCGAAATTGCGATAAATAATTCGTTGTGAATTAGCAGCTAAGAAAATAAAAAGAATTATAATTAATACAGTTAAATCGTAATATGTTAATATTCAAGAATCAAATATAATATTCAATTTGAATGAAATATGAAATATAACATAGATATTGTTCGTATCATATCACGAGAATAATCTCTCATCTTATTGCCATCACCTTTAAAATGACGTATAATGGGCAATAAAGAAAGTATCCGATCAAAATTTCTCATCTGACAAATCGAACTTGACACTAATGATTAACGATTAATAATGATTATGCATATAATAAAGTTTATTCGAGTTGGTGAAAATATTATAAATGAATAAAAGCTCTGATTTATTGACCTCCATCTGTGATAGAGTGAATAATTGTATTACTGGGCGGTGATCTCCCTGTTATTTGAATATGAAATAAAGATTCACTTTGATGGCAAAGTCTCTGGATTAAAAAGTTTTCTTTTTATAAAATATAATTTCATGAACGAAAATAGATAATAATCGTAGAATATATTAACATTGTAATATACAAATTAAAAAAAAAAAACTAGCTTTCAGTACCTTGTTGATTATTTGACGAACATATCATGAGTTTCGAATGTCATTCGGCCAAATAAGTCTAATAATAAAAAGAATTAAACTATAAATATAGGTGCTCACCACATAAGAAGACTTAGGAAGATGCTTGGTTATCGTTAACAGCTTTCAAAGATTCCAGAAGCGATGCTTTACTGTCTTCCAAATCGTAAGATTCGTATGTTTCTGTATCGTTATTTGTAGTATTTGCCACTGGAGAAGAAAGGGAAGATGTCGCACCGAGGAATATGTCGTTCTCAAAATCCAGAAAATTTTGCGGCGGGTTGTATGCCATAAGTTCTCCACCTCCGTTCGATTCTGAAAAAATTTGGCAAATTGTTGTATAGTCAAAGTTCACATTTGGATAATTATTATTTCAAAATTGCAGATGATAAGAAAAATCCTGTTACAAAATTAGCAAATTACTATGTCGAGACAACGCCCACTTACCGATATCTTCATCTTCTTTATCTCTATGCGTTTGAGAATGTGGATCGAGTTCAGGGTTCATTGGGATACCGAAGGACATTGGATCGTCGGCACCAAACAGCTGATTAAAAAGAAGAAACATAGAAAATGCATTAGAGATTGGTTTATCGTTGTTTAAAATGGGATAGCGAATGTCTCCTGAAATAGAAAATTGCTCAATTCGCGTATCTAGGTATAGTATATGAAATTAAAATACATACTCCTAGTAGAGTGTTGGCGTCGATGCTGTAACCTTCCCCTCTCAGCAAATCTCTCAAGTTATCCAATTCGGTCTGCATAGATTCCAGATGGTTGTCAACTTCCTCCCTTAAAGAGAATTATTCCATTCAAATGAGTATAATTTGTCGTTAAAATCATCTCAATAACATATCCAAACGATTTGCTGCTTTGAACAAAAATAAACTTTCACATTTCAAAAACGAAAACACTAAGGGACAACAGCTCGTTCGAGGAGGTGGACACACCTTGGAAATAATTGTTTTTCAACTTGCTCACGTACTATGAGCAGAATTTTACAGGCTTGAAAATTTCATTACAAGTATTTTGACTCATCATTCGAAATTATATACAATTTTATGGACTTTGTGGCACGTAAATTTGTTCTGTCTTAGAAAAAATGGTCATCATCAGCGTATAGATCTCGTCTTTTGTCAAAAACTCTCTAAATTTGAAGAGAACGATTTTACATTACTGTAGGATGAAGAAAAACCAATAAAATTCCATGAATTCAGATCTTAGTGACAAAAATCATTTACTTGAGGCTATTTTTCTTTGTGAATGAAACAAATTTCAACGCTAATGTAAATCTGCATAAGGCAAAGTCCATAAAATATTTCTTCTTCGAAGTTTACGAACGATTTTGAGAAGAGAAAGAAAAAGATTATTTCCAAGGTGACCCTCTTTTGAGTATTCACCATAATTAATTAGTGAATTACAATCCAAATAATTAAAATCCTTAATAAATTTGGTAGTGAGAGACACATGAAAGGTAACAAATCGTTTGATATATTAAAAAAATGGATATAAAACTAACTAAACCATTTGAAGGATTTAGGAATGAATTATGATCCCGTTAATGTTGCTTTTTTTTTTTGTTTTTTTTTTTAACACTGTGGGAGTGGTTGACACTTACTTATGCTCTAACCTAATGGGATCATTGAAACAACTCAACGATAAATCGTTGATATTTGAACTAGTTCCTTCGCCGCAGTCCTGCGTAGGAACTAGCATAGTATCGGAGTCGCATGGTTCGTTATCAAGCGATCCTTCCTGACGATTCAATTCATTTTCAAAATCATTGTCATTTTCATTTTCGTTATCAATATGATTTTCAATAGGGTCAGGAGTGAGTAAAATCTCATCAAGACTCTCTAATTTAGTAATAGGCGAAGAAACGTTATCTGAGTTCCTATCCTCTTCGGCGCTTTCGTTAGGGTCCGCCTCCAATTCAACTTCTAAGTCGTTGGTAGAATTCATGTTCTTAGCCATAGCAGCTAGCTTTGAACTCCGAAATGTAGCCAATGGAACTGGCTTTATTTTTCCCTTCTTGTCAGTCGTTGATTCTTTCTCTGATGATGACGGATTTCTCGACGTTGCAGCAGGAACTTCGAGAAACAGCGTTTCTTCCCTGAAAACCGAGACAGCTCCGTGCTAGTCTTGATTTTCATATCTCTCTTGATTCAGCAGTCCACAATCTTTCACTCTCTCTCTCTTTCTATTTCTCTTTCACCCTCTCGCTTTGTCTTCTTCTCAAGCACAACTATGGGTATAATCATCATTAAGACAACTGCTTGGATTCTCGATAAAATCGGATATTGGACTTTAAATTCGTGAAGTGAATTATTATTGTATACTATACGATAATTGTGCCCCAGAGAAGAGAGACAACCATTTTTCAATCATACAATATCCCGGTGCCTGGTTTGCCGATATACCACATAGCATGCTTGAGAGACATAAATAGACTTACAATTTTTTGTACCAAGTTTGAGCCAAGTTTTTTGTATAAAGAGCTTAAAACAATCGATTAAAAAATTTATTACAATTCTTCCAAATCGTTGATTTGTTTGAGGCCATGTAAGTAAATAAAATACATAATATTTTACACTTTTTGTTATCAAAATAAAATTGCATTGTGTGAAGAACGAATGAAAATGATGTACAAAAACAACTTGATGCATTATTGTTTTTAAGAAATTTAGTTAGTATTATCAAAATCAGTTGTCGTCGCCTGAAGCTTGAGCTTGTGATTCTTTATTGACTCAAAATAAATGGAATAGAAAAAATTACATTATTTGATGATGAAAGAAATAAATTTTGAGTCATTATTTAATGATGAAACTTAGCACAGTATAAACATATCTTATGACATATTTTACTACATTCGTACAATCACCATGCATTCCGTAAGTCGTTTTACAAATGCAAAGATACAATTTTCATCCCAGATATTGCCTCAGAGAAAATATACTAATTGTTTGCCAATTTTTAAACAAGATTGTTGTTCATTGTGTTAAAACTGGCTCTAAGAAACGGTTTGATACAATTTTCTTTGAAAAATTTCTTCCATGCATGATGTGTTGCAAAAATTACTTTGCAAATGAAATCATAGACAAAAAATTTAAGGATGGATTCTCCGTGGAATTTATTTCTGATGAAAATTAGACAGATAAATTAGAGAAATAAAAAGACTATGCAAATAGAGAACAGAAAAAAAACAATAAATAAATTAAAAAAAAAAAAAAAGAAAGACAGAAAATGGAAAAAAATGTATGACAATATTTGCAAGCACGACTAAAATCCGTACACCAACACCAAACTCGATCACAAGAGAAATATTAGTAACCTTGTATCTTCGCCCTGTTCCAACGGTGGAATAAGAATTTTGACGGGCACCTTGCTTTTCCTCCTTGCAGCGTTCAACACGCAGTCATTTCTTATATAAATAATAACATTCACAATTCGTCGATATATAATATCTAACATGATATGAAATCACCTCATTTTCTTTTTTTTTTTTTTCTCTTTATGCAAAAGGAACAAATAATTCTCACATCAGAAAGCAACTGTATCAATTAATAATTATCGCTATTCTTCTCTGTTCGTAATTCATACAGAAAGATTGATCAATTTTCAACAATTGCTTTCGGCACATCATTTGATCTTTTTTGCTTGCACAACAAAAGTATGTAATTTCAAGAAAATCTTGAACGTTTTACACCACACCATGAATGAAAATGTAAAGATTAAATGTAACATTGCTAATAAGTTGAATATATTGTAAAATTGAAATGATACTTACGGCTTCTTGCCTTTACTGCTTCGTTTCTTTTTGTAATCGACGTCCTGAGGTGCGATTAAATGCACGCTGTCTGATCTATGCAACGGACTTGTGACTAGCTGTACAGTTTCCATGCTCTCGTCGTCCGTAGGTGGAATACTATGAGCACCTGGACTTTGAACTGATGGACTGAGGGTGTTCTCTAGCATTCTGCAAAAGATAAAAAGAAAAACGATAATTTCCGGATGAAATTATATCGTGTGACTAATTCTAAAAGTATAAGGGCGTACACGCTGTTTCACGTATGAAAATGTAGAAATCAGGGTCCTAGCAACTCAAATTAATGAGAAAAATTCCTCTGACTTTTCTTTGACTTCCCTGGCTGAAAATAAAGTTTTTACTTGAATGATTATGGGAATCTAGGGGCTGATATTGAATAATATTAGGAAAAAAGCATCATTCAAATATTATTTGCATTTGCTTTAATTTCTAACATTGAGAATGAAGATAAGTTCAATTGAATTAAACTACGATTCCCGAATTGAGTTGCAAAACATCTGTAAAACGATATTTCACGTATTATATCCGCTATCGCGAATTAATTTTTATCGACAAATGACAAAATAATTCCCTGACCAATTCGACCTGACATTTTCCTGATTTCTCTGATTAATTCCAATAATGTCCAGGTTTTTCGTCACCGTGGCCATCCTGAATAAAAAGTTACATTTTAGAACAAAAACTCACTCAGCTACTATGTATTCTGGTTCTAAATCTTGATCGGTTGGATCTATTTCGTGAATTACAGGTCCTGTTGGTGATGCGTTTGCCTAAAACATACAAAATCGTAATAATTAGCCAGTCGAATTTAATTCAAGCAATCATTTCGCATGGTTATCTGTAATTTCTGAATAAACGGTGGTGAAAATCGATCATAAGCTACGAGAAAAAGTCGAATTTTCATCACAGATTAATTCTCCAAATTTTTCTATTCAAATATTCATCATTCGTATTCAATAAACAGTTTAATTATTTCATCAAATAGTAAAAAAAAAAAACAGCAAACACTACCTTAACATTGGACATTTTGCTTTGCTTAGCCCGTTGGCGACCAGGATCGTCGATCATAAGAGGATATCTTCGTTTGACCGAAAGACCTCCTCCCCCTCCGCCTCTGGATGGTTGAACAAGAGTGACTAAGAAATGAATGAGTTTGTTAACAATTTGTTGTTGTTTAAGATGTTTTTGTCTGAGCATAGCCAGCTCCCTCCACAAAGCTTCATTCTCTCGTTTCATTGTCCCTAGACGTGAATCCAGGTGTTCCTGCCTTCCTCTCATACTTCTAACTTCCGTCAGCATCTTGTTCATTAGTTCTGGTTTCATCGGTGCCTGCGCTGCGTCTTGGCCTTTGGTGGACGCAATCTGGAAATTGGAAGACAATTTTGTTGATTATTTATTATTTATTGAGGAATATTAAGTTTTTGTTGTCTTTTCATCTATACAATTGATAATTGTCCGATTTTTCTGTTACTGTTCTGAATATTGTCAAGAAAATCATTCAAGAATGATGAATTGTAATAACAAATAATGAAATTCAATAAAAATGGTAATAATTATTATTATTAGCAGAAATAAAGGAGAGAAACAAACCTTTCGTTTGATGTGTTCGAGGAGGCATGGATGTCCTTTACAAAAATACTGATGTGCAAATTCCATTTCGTCTCTGTCGCATTTCAGGCCTCCTAGTTCGACTGATACTTTTTTGTGGAATCCGTCTACACGAAGAAGAAGAAAAAGAAAAGGAAAGTTAAGATGACGAATCAGAATATTATTTTGTTGATACTCTCAATCGATACAAATGCATAAATATAAGGTATGTACATATTCTACACACATGGTAAATTGTTAAATTTATAACGTACACATATTAAGCTGCCGAACGAAGCTGGCCATGTTGTTGTGTTTGTAGTAATGCGGCAACAGCTCTCGGGCGAACTGTGCCTGGTTTCTGATATAAAAACTTCTTCCATTCTGTAATTAGGAATGACAAATATTTATTAGATGAAGAAGAAGAATAAGGGGGTGAGAATGATAGAAAGTACCTGTCCTATACATTGTTTCATTTCTCCTCATTCTCATCCGCGTATCAAATTATTATACAACTAATTTTGTAAGACTAGAATCTTCACTTTCATACTTGAAAATGACCAGATCTCACACTTTTTCAAAACGAATCTTTAATTTCTTTGCCATTTATTTTTTTCTGCAGATATTTTCAAACATCCAAAATTCTTGCGCAAATTCCAGTCACCTAGATTTATTCATCGATCAATCTGTTGGCTGATTTGAAATTGAATGTAAATATAAATGATGTCTTGTTTGTACATGAATATTTGCATGTGTATTCAATTATCGGCAATTTTTTGCATACTAAACTTCAGTTTCTAGTTTCTTTGAACTTTTCAAAGTCTGCAACGTAAAAAAATATTCTTGAAAAAGTTCTCTACTCCAGGATTTGATTATAACTATTTTTACTATTATTCATCGATTAAGATAATTTTCCGAAGCGTATATTTTACTGAATTCTATCCACCCTTATAATATATGTTGAAATTGAATACAATTTAAAGGAAATGGATGGGATTCCGGTTTACCTGGGTATTTAGTGAGGTATAAAAAATCATTAGCTATAGTTGATAAACGTACGATTATTAATAGTGATGAATGATTCATAGCGTTATAACGTGTTATGTATAACACACGCACAAATACAAATACATACATAAATAAATAATCTGTGTATATCGATCAAGTACACACAGATATATGTATACAACATATATATATATATATATATATATATATATAAATACGTGTGAATTGAAAGACAATGATATTGATTAAATTTGAGAAGCAGTTACATAAGCAACTCAATTCTCCATGGCTAATAAGTTGTTCTGCTGCGGCCAATGTATGCGTAATACACATACATCTAGAAATACATATATTTGTGGTAAGCAGCGCAGAAGCTACCTACCAACACACATACCCCCATTTTGCATGTATAGCAACAAATTTTCTTCTTTTTTTTTTCTTTTCTTTTCTTTCTTTTGCAACTCCATATTTCTTAACGTTGCTTTTCAAATGCAAATCAGACAAAATAGAAAACAATCGTGCATTTATTTACAAAATTGGTTCTGTTGTTTCATTTGAAAAAGAAGTTGATAAGAAAGAAAGAGAAACGGTTTGTTATGTTATAAACTCGTTTTAAAAGCAAATAGCTTCGACATTAAAAACTCGATGATATTATCAGAAATGTGGACATTTTATTGATTGTAAGCGAAATTACGTGAACTTGGGAAACGTACGTATTTTGCATGGAAATCAATTAAAAAAATCTAAACAATTCGATAGCAGTATTTAACCGCAGTTTTGTCATTATTATCGTTCTTATTATTATTGGGAATCTATTCGGATTATAATCGGCAATAATAATTGTTCTTTCTGGTTTCTAATAGATAAACGAAAAAAGATATTGTATTGAAAACCGATAATAATGTATTGATCATAATTGCGGAATTGATATAGGAATAATCAAACGCGTGTTTTATATTATACAATGTATATATGTATCGGAATTGAATAACAGGTGTGAGTCATTTATCTAAATATAATATCAATTTACATAGTAACTCGGGAAGTAGGTAATAAGTACGATGTGTAGAAGATATTTTGAATAGAAACTTATAGTTGACCAACACGTGTGTTATTACGATCTAAAGTAAGTAAGTCCAGCTGCGAATTGAGAGGAAAATTACTTCTGCTACGCGTTAACCGGTCAAATACTTAAAAGACATAATTTTTCTCTCTCTCACTCTCATATAATCACGAACGAATCCTTATATGGAGAATGCGGAATGGTTTGGTGGAAGAAATCCCCGTATATCCGATTCACGGGATATGCATGTTACATACAACTTGTTGGCGTATTGGCCCATGGGCAATCTTATGTATAGTCAACGTCGTAGAACGAATACAGGTACAACATGATGCAATTGGAAAACGTCAATAAGCTGATGGGTTCAGATGAGACGAGGTAAAAAACGAGTTTCAAGGTCGTTTTAAATCGGGGAATAATCGCGACTGGGTATGAGAAGGTGAGATGTTTCAAATAAACATGGAAAATTGAATGATATAGGGTATAAAACTCACGGGTGCCCAGCAAATAAGGTCGTCGGTTTCTGGATCTTCTACAAGTTTCCATAACTTGCCCAGAAATGCTGGTACGCTTGTTCCAAGCTCCGTAATCGTGTGCATATTTCTTGCTTACTTTTAACCTCAATAAATACGGTTTAATACAATATTTTCAACAATTATTATACAAGACGAGTTCACTTTACGTTTCACAATAATGGCTGACGATGTTATTCTGCTACGGCCTACGGCCATGGAACGAAATGAGACGAGCGATAGACGAAAACAAAATGGCCGCATAAACAGCGCGGGTTATCTTTGAAATCGATTTATTCCACTTTTAAACTTCAACTTAATATTTATGTCATAATTGCCTTACAATCATCACACAGGGCTGGTAAATGATGACTTTTCTCACTATATCTCACTTTTTCTTCAAAAAGTTACTTTTCGTCACTTTTTTGGACTAAATATGGTAACTTTTGTCACTTTTTTCGTCATATCCATGACTTTTTTTATTTCTTTTTCCTTTTAATTCCAACGACCAATTTCGTAATTTTGTCAAAAACGATCAGATTTGTGTTTTGGTTAAAGAACTATTTATAGTTTGTCTTGTTAGTGAAGAAATCTAGTTAGTCGTTGCGTCAATAATATATAATTCTATGAAAACCCAACTGAGATCCAGATAAAAACATATAAAGAATTTTAAATTAAAGGGATACTTTTTTCGACGATAACAACTATCATTAGATTTAAAGAAATTGATTGTAAACTGACTGTTTATCCAATAAAATTTAAATACTCAGATTAAGTTTACGATGCCTTGAGAAAAGAAGAAATTTTTTATAAATTTGGCATAAAGCCATCAGTATTACTTGTGAATCACCCGAAATCCCCTGCCGATTGACAACATAACAATACAAAAACCATGGTAGATTGGAAAAGGATTCGAATACGTTGCTAAATTCAATAGCAACTGTACTTCATTATATAATTAATTTATTTGACGTAATTCTATAATGAGTCACTTTTCAGTCACTTTTTTCGAGTGAAAAAGTAACTTCCCTCTCTGTTTTTTCAAAGCCTGTGCCGCTATCAGCTCTGATCCTAAAACATCGATTATCTGATCGATAATTATTGTATAAATTGAATTGACCAAATGTCTGTGACTGTAATTCAATCGCTTCGAATCGTCCGAGCTTATGAACAACGATCCTAATTATTTGATGCAAATACTTACCTGCAATTATCGTACTTTTTTTTGCATTTTTGTTATCAAACACACCAGCATTGACATACTATCTATGTAGCTGTTTCGAATATGAATATCAAAAATCGCTGTCTGTGAATGAATTAGAGTTTGAACATCTGATTTTGCCGTGAGGTAGAACGAGTTGCCTGTGCTAAGGCGCAAACCGAATCACTTTAGGCGATGGGATGATACAATCGGTTTTTTAAATCTTAATTACCAGGTGCCAACAAGCAATTTTAAATGTTAAAAACAACTCGAATGCCCTCTTGATCTTTCGAGGAAGAAGAAGAAAGATAAAAAAAAAAAACTTATGATGATAATAATAATATAAAGACAGGTGAGAATCCACCAAGAACTATAAAATACGTATTCGTATATCTGAATAGTGATCTGAAGGCGGCTTTACACAGCGTAAATAAGATTTATCTGTTAGTATGAGAAGATTATCTTCCAAAAACAGGGAGAATTCGGTGTTAACAAGTAATATAACATCCGAGGTTAAAGAGATAAAATTAAAAATCGCGTATATAAACAGTTATTCGGTATATTACATGCGGGTATATACCGAATAGAATTTTTAAAGACAAACCCACGCGAATTAGTCGGTAATATACATTGGAGGCTGTCAAAGACGCGTCAAATGGTATATAAATATTAAATACCTACCGCATAACTGCAGAAGCAATTGCGAGATAATTTTTCGCCACTATAATTTGCGGTATGCAGTGCGCAAAGCTTATACCTATGGCTGGTATTATATCAACGATTATACGACTCTGGCGATCACCCGCGGTGCCCCGATGTCTATGAATCTAGTACGTTTAAGGTATGCTGCATGTGCGAGAATTTTTCCATCCTGATCCGTAAGCAAGTACATACAAACGTCGACCACCTATGCTGACCTGACCCAGAATAACGTATTGCGGAAACTCAAATCGTCGTATATATAATATAAACGAACCCCAAGTCCCTATTATAGATGAAACGCTGCACCTGGTGCAAAGATATATATACGAATGCTAATAAATAACTAAATTACAGCTATAATAGCTGGCCAAGATGATGTGCATGTTGACTTACGTTGAATCAATTAATTAGGCAAAGGATCATGGCCTGATAAGAGATAATCATAGTCAAATGTATGAAATTACGATACAGTTATAGATACGGATGGTTTTAAAGATGCTGTAGGTATTAATTCAGGGGAAAAGTGGTGCGGGAATTTTTCAAATTTTAAAAAGACCGTTTCAGGTAATGTTATTCAATTTTCTGTATGATTTCAAACATCGTCCATGTATAATTTAATGACTATAATAGAGAAGCGAGCGGTAACCCATAACCCGGTACCTTATTTGAGGTACGAATTAATGGGATATAGACCCGCATAATCTGTAACACAACAGTTATGGGTCAAAACGAATACGTGGGAATTTATTTCATTGGAATAACTTTAATGGCAATTTTACAGGTGGGGATTCAACCGTATACCTATACCATTCGCGGTTTCGTTTCGTTTCGTTTCGTCTCGTCTCGTATACTCGCGAAAGGTATAATATAAGGGTTATACAGAATCATCCGAGACATTTGGTAGACAGTTGTCATCGAGTTAGGAACAAGTTGAGATCTCTTGAAATTTCTAATCCTCCTTTATTCTTATTACCTTATTATTCATATTCATATATATATAATATTTGACGAAAGAATTTCGAATTTTTCACTACTTTCAAATGGCTGAAGAGGCGGTACGTTTGATTTTTATTTATTTACTTATCTCTTTAACTCCTCATACACTTATCTCTAATGGCACTTGATTCACGATTACACATGTCGCTGCACATACCGAGTACTTTCATGATCGAACGCTTTTAGCGATGGAAATTGATTGCTATTCTCTTCGGGATGATCTGGCTAACGGACGGAAGAGTTCTCACATTTTTAAACTCGGAAAAACATGCACAAACTGCTTTCAAAAGTAACGGACTAATCGATCAGATAAGTGGAAATTTACGACCGAATTTACGACCAGGCAGAGGCCAGTACCAGCAAGAACGGCTTTCAGAGGCTGAGTTTTCGACTTACGACTTGCACCAGCCAAACGTTAGTTTTCACAATTTGTTGCATTCGATTTGAGGGACTGAAACATGAAAATCACGTCATAATTTTCGAATTTCAAATCGATACAGGGGCCAGGAACTTACGCTTTTGGATACGACAATGTCGTTGATCCAACAGGAAACGAGCAATTTCGATCCGAAGAGAAATTGCAAAATGGAACGGTGGTCGGAGAGTACGGATACACTGATTATAAAAGCAAGAAAATTGTACGTGTCACTTATACCGCAGATACGAGAGGCTACAGGTATGAATTTGTATTAGTAAACGATAAGTACAATTGACTGGTTTTCGTTGGAAATTGCTTAATTTTCAATCCTGTGAGGATGGCAACGAATTACAAGTATAGAAAACAAGCGGCGAATCTTATATTTGCCTAGAACTTTTCATCCGATTTTTTTTTTTTTTTTTTGTTTGGTTTCCGGATACATATTTTATTTATTTATCTGTTTGTTTGCGTAAGAACCCTACACTACACTAATAAGGTGGGGTAGTACGTTACCCCAGCCGAACCTCTTGTTGAGCTCCAAAACGCTAATTATTATCAACACTCTTATTTGACTGATCGATTTTTTTTTAAATTTTAATTTATATTAATATAATATAACATATCGGTACGTGAGTCGAAAAGTATGACACCTCATATTACTGCCTGAAACTACTACATCTCCATGAAACGACATAGGTATATGCCAGAACGAGCCGTTTCTGGGGTCATAAAGTGAGTTTGTTCAAATATCAATTAATCTGCACTCGTTCGTCGGGTCAATCAAAATCCATGTATAATATGCATATATCTGGAATTGGGATGACATTACCTCTAATTTTCCGGTGTAAGAACTTGAAAATTCCATCCAAAAATCAAACGACCTTCGTGGTACCGCCGAAACCGGAAGTTGAATCAAACCGAATAGAAGGAACCGTTTCTAAGATTTTGGAGTGAAGAAAACGGACAGAC
Organism: Ametastegia equiseti; assembly: GCA_963989295.1. Classification (NCBI taxonomy): domain Eukaryota; kingdom Metazoa; phylum Arthropoda; class Insecta; order Hymenoptera; family Tenthredinidae; genus Ametastegia; species Ametastegia equiseti. The sequence goes on along the minus strand of OZ022390.1, from coordinate 22,956,663 downwards.
AGACCGAAATTTCGTTGAAAACATGATTTTCGGATTCTAAGGGTCTTGAAACGTGCAGAACATTCGTCAGAATTAAACATTACAGTTATTTTCCAACCGAATACAATATACTTTTCTTCTTCAGATGAAAAGTGAAAAAAAAAAATTGTCTTGTGTTTCAGAGCGAAGACGGAAGTGTTACCTCTCGACGCAATATATTAATTATTTTGGCCAAACGTCTGACATGCTATGAAGAATTGCTAACGTGTATATATGTATACCTAACATCCGCCCGCATTGTATTGCTTTATTTAAATATGAATATTAAATCATATTTCAAACGCAGATGTCAAATGATTCGTAAGGTTCAGGTGGTTCGGGTATTGCTTAATGGATTTTGAATAATTCGATTCTTGGGCCCAGCCCACTATACCCACGTAAAAATAATGAAAAGTCTCATGATAATATACATATGTGTATGTGATCATCAGCAACGCGAATTGAGCTCTGAAATTATCCCAACTATCCTGCACACCGCGAAATATCAGGTGCGAAAACACCTAATTTCACATTCTTGAAATTTGAATAATTCAGTAGTATGTACATGGTGTTGAAAGTAAACATGTAGAATGATTTCATCTTGGTTTGAAACATAAAGTGTTGTAGCGAATAAATTCAAACTTGTCTATAATATTTTTGTTACTCATTGTTAGTCGTTTAAACAACTTAAAACTGTATTTTCTTATTTGAACAGCCCTGTATGTATTACAGATCTTCAATGGAATGATGATTCCGTAGATATAATAAAATTTCAAATCTATACATGTGCATTTTGTTTTATTATTTTGTCTCAGCTGTCAAGATGGAGTTCTAGCAATGTTAGCCTTGTGGTTAACACCGTTAGGTAGTTTCTCAAGTGCATTATTACGTTAGTTATAAATTTTGATAAATAAATTTTTCACCGTTCGTAAAATATGTATTGGATTGAATCGAATGTTCGATAACTCTGCAGTGCGATCTGCGGTGAAATAAAACGCTTGCAGATATAAATCGGACGAGCGGAAAAGTGGTGCCCGAAATTATTAAGTGTACAATGTTTTATCGGGAATTACTAACGCATCGCAGGCTTGACCGACGTCAATTTAAAACAGAAAGAGATAGTATAAAAATTCCTGACGATATTTGATCGGAGTTGAGCTAAATCCAGCCCGAGAAAAAACCCCTGGAAGTATATCAGGAAAGTAGTTAAGTTTAAGCGGGTGAAAAAAACGTCATGGAGAGATTCCAGAGATCAGAAATAGCCCCGAATTCTCTTCAAAGCGAAATCAACAGTCGTCTAAACCTCCAATTGAACAATGGAATATCTTATGGGAGGAAAAAACGCGATAATGATAGCAACAGATCTCATACAACGGGAGAATCCACCGAAATCGAAGACGAAGACCCCGAAGACGATGAGACTGATGAACAACAATCTGCAGCTAACTCCAAGCAGCGAAAACCATCTACAAAATCAATGGTATGTGGCATTTGCCATTTGCCACCAGGAGTTGCTGGAGTAACTGGAGTCTCTGCCAGCTCTGGCCCAATGCTCACCTGTACCCATGGCCATCTTCTTTGTCAGCAATGCGTTCATCGCTACACTGTCTGTTCAGGTTTGTGAATAAAGTTAAAATTTGAAATTTGAAATTCGTGATTTTACGTTGATTCCTATCGTGATGAAACTAGTTGATTTTCAATCAGTGGATTTTTTACAGTGCACAATTGAGCAGTGAATTTGAATCCATTATACCTTCGCGGCCGGAACAAGGACGAGTTTTCGTTAGTTTTTTGAAGAAAAACGTGTGGAGATTTTCAAATGGTTCTTTTTTCACATTAAAGAGCATTATAGTTTCAAGTTGTATCTTCCACAAATTTTTTTATTGGAAAACATTCATCAATGTGCCCGACACGATGATTTCTGCAAACCGCTGTTTTCAACGCGCTGACGCACTGCTGCTGATCGGAAACAAATCATCTGAATCAAGAAAAGCAAACGGTTTTATAGTTTTCGTATGAAATTATCTAGTGCTTGATCGAAGATATTTCTTTATCGATGCATATTTTCTTTTTTATTATAAGGAAAATGGAGCGTTCTTTTCACCGAAATTTACATAATCGCTTCAAACTGCGGCAATTTTTGTTTAAAATCAATATCTCATTGAATCTTCCGATCAAGCACTAAATAATTTCATACAAAAACTAAATTCCTTTGGTTTTCTTGTTTCAGGTGATCAAATTTGTTTTCCAAACAGCAGTGGTCACCGCGAGGGACGTTTTTTACCGCGGTCTACAGAAACCATCGTGTCTATCATGTATTGACGAATATTTATCAATCAAATAAATTGTGGAAGATACTTGAAACTGTATATACTCTCTAATGTACAGAGAAAAAAAAAATTTTTGAAAACCTCCCCGCGTTTACCCTCGAAAAAAATTAACGAAAATTCGTCTTTTTTCCCGCCACGAATTAGGTGATATATACCCCCTTAAGAATGAAATTGGAGAAATGATCCATAAGTAGGAAATTTCTTAGTGGATCATAAAATGTAGCTATTCATGATCGATCAGCAAACTAGGTGTAATACCTGCGTAGTAGAGTGGCGCTATTTCAGGCCTCGATTTTGAATTATTTAAGTATTACACCCGAGAATTTCGATTTTAACTTCATTTCCCAAAAACTGAGGCTAATTACAGTGAACCAAATTATTGATGATTGTTGCTTAGGCGAGAATGTTGATTTTTCAATTTTAGAATATCAGTTCTGAAAAATCTATCAACTTGCGATACAGCAAACAATCATTTCGTGACTATTGGGAAGAAATTGGAATATTGCCAATTACTTGACTCACTGTAAATTATAGACAGACAAGTACAAAATATATAAGAATTAGAAATCACAGCCAAACTCGACATCAGACAAAAAAAAATCTCTGTTTTTTGACCGAATATAAAATAGTCCGTGAATAAACTCCCGGAAATTTATTGTTTTTAGGGAAAATCATTCTAATTCTTGGTATACATTCAGGTAATTTTCGTCTTTCAGACGTTGGCTGCGTAGTCTGCGGCGCGGATCTTTACACCTCGACATCAACCTGCTACCAAGTGACTAGCTGCGCAACTTCTCATCATCCGAATCCGCAACAATCGTCATTGAACCCCCACGGTTTGCAGGCAATCCGTAACAACACAAGGACCTTACCTCGCGTCCAAGAATCCGATCAGTCAAATAACTGGACTAGAAATTACAACGATATTAATTCCGGATCGGTATTACCAGCAGCAACAGACAACGGCGTGATATTTTACGGTGGAAATTCCCGCTGCGGTACAACCGGCTACAATTCCGGATGGGACGGAGATTCGGGAGATGCGATTTCCGCTAATCAAACAAACGCAAATTTAAGATTCCCGCAACAAAATCGACAGAGTTACTGCAGCCTGAGAGCCGGCGATACTGCAAATCAGCAAGAAGCGGATAGAGTGCAGAAAATCGTTAACTGCGGTCGTGAAGGAACCGGAAACGCGGCTCTAGTCCATGCAGAATGTTCAAGAAGGCCAATCAGATGCCCAAGACTAGATTGCGCCGTAAATGTCGCATTCTCTGCGTTAACTCATCACTTTTTATTCGATCATCCGGAAGTTCCGATCCTCAGTGTTGAGCCTGGCACCAAAAGTACCCTCATTGTTAGCTTTGCAGCTCTTTCTTGCGACTCTAGTCGCTGTCTTGCGGTACTTCTCGTTTCCGGTAAACTTACGTAAGTGTAGCAGAAAAAGTGGAAAATGTATGTATTAGGGTTTTTTTTCGTCAAGTGAAGGGCAATTACCCATTTAATTTGAGGTCTAGAAGAATTCCGTAATAATTGGTATAGTTTGAAGATGAAAAAAAATAACCATACAAAAAAAAATTTGTGAATTCTCTTCTGATTTTTTGGTCATCGCATTACAAAAATTATATTTCTACTCAATAATTTTCACGATGCGGGATAAATTGGACAAGGAGAGAAAAATTGTAATTGGGATTAAATTTTTGTTTTTTGTTTTTCTTTTGTTTTTTTGTTTCAGCTTCTCGGTGAAATTTGAAAAAAAAATACATTTCTTTTCTTTGAATTCCACGGAGAAGCTGAAAAACTTGAAAGAACAAAGAAATGAAAGAAATCCCAATCTATCACGCTATGAAAATAATTGAGTAGAAATATTTCTGGAATGCAATCGACAAAAAAGCCGAAAAAATTCACAAAATTTTTGTTTCATCCCCAATAACACGTATAAATTATTACGAAATTTTCCCGGACCTCTAATTAAATGGGTGGCCCACTTGACGAAGAAACCCTCATATGAATAGCTCGTTTATTGACACAATCATACTATATTTGTCACTTTCCCAATGTGATTAGAATTTCTTGAAATTCTTATAGAAAGTACCTATTCTTGAATTTAATTTCCGATTGTAAAACCAGAAAGCAAAAAATGACGATCCATACTTGAGCGAGCATCGGTATAACTTAATTTTTGATTCGACGTTAAACGAATACAAGATTATATTTCAACTGTAATGTGATTCGAAATGTTGATTTCTATCGAGAAATTCAATCCATCTAATTGTGAACTGGAAATTAAGTAAAAAATTTATTTTCTGAGTGAAGCAACGTTGAAATTTCAGCTCAGTTTTACTTCTCAAGAAGTAATAAGAACTGGAAATTCAATGAACACATTCTCGAGCCTTTGGAATTGAATATCTAATGTAAATTGATTTTCCTGTAAATATCTAACGAATGGCTTATCGTTTGCGTGGAACATCACAAGGGGTGCAGCGGCTAGACTATTCAATGGAAGTCAGATACAACCAAGATACAGAAACAGACTTCCGCTTCCGGTTCTAGCCGCCCGATTACATTGTTCAAATCAAAATCCTTGCGATGACGATACTCATGCTCATGGCGAGGGACAGAGTCAAGGAGACGTGATCATTGCTTGGGTCGCTGGACTCGACGTTGGAGTTTCTACTACAGGAACATTGCGATGCAGCATCCAAGTAATCCCAGATCAACATCATTTCATCTAGTAGAAATAACAAGAATGATTCCACAGTTTAAAAATTTTTAGTTTCCAAAGAAATCAGTTCTCAATTCATTATTAATAATAAATTATCTGGAGATAAGGAAGGAGAACCATTTTCTTGCGTGTCCAAGGAATGTTCCCCTCTTTTTTTTCTCATCTTCTTCACGAAATGATGAACCGAATAATAATCATGGAATTTCAAAAAGAATGACGAGTCCAAAATTCTTAATGAATATTCAACAGGCAGTAGATGGAAATGACAATGGTGAATTACGTTCGCTGACGTACACAGGGCCTGTGAATTCTTTACGGACAGCGCAACGTCCACGTGACGTCTTCAAGACCGGTGACTGCGTTATTTTGCATCAAGGACTAATCAACCATATCACATCTGGCTGCACAAGCTTAAATGTAAACGTAATTGTCCACTAATCAAAAACCCACACACATATATCTTAGTAACAAATCTATATTGGCTGCAGATTTTCAAACCTAATCGAACAGACGATAATAAAAGCTGTAAAAAATTCATCGCTATTGCGTTATAAATATTATGTGTATGTTTTTTCGAAAAATACCGTATTGGCCTCTGAAATTCGACTTATATTCAGATCCAAAAAAAAGTTCTGAATCAGAGATCGAAAATTGGAAGTGAGACTTATATTCGGACCTTATAACACAAAGGATATTTGGATTGGCAAATAATTATGTGAATAATAATTGACGATATAATATAATCATTTTTTTTTGCGTAACAAATATAGCGATAAAAGTTAATCAATATATAGGTTTGTATATATATATATAAGTATAAAAAGTGAAGAGTACAACAGGAGTAAAATGAATTTAGCGAGTTTTGAATCGAAGAACAATAATCGATCCCACTAAACATGAAACGTAATTTGATAATAATAAGATTTATTAATAATTAACGTTTAATTATAAGCTAGTCATTGCAGGGGGACGGGCATACGCCTTCGGAATAAAACCGTATTTACGAGTTTTAGGTGCGTACGCCCACAGCCATCCGTCCACAGTCTGATTAGCCAGATCTGCATAAATCCAATCGGCTCTTCTCACCGAGAGATCGTCTGGAGCTTGAGCTTTGTAATCGTAAAGAACAACCAGTTCTGTACCGCTCGTTTCGTCTCTAAAATCTCTCAAATCTTTCTGCTGAAGAGATTCGCTTCCCGTTACATTTCCATTGCCTGTTACTGCTGTGCATGAAAAAAAAATAAAATAATACCAATAGTTAAACACTTTTCTATCTATTAAACTTAAAAGGTAATTTCATACTCCGAATAAATATAAACGTTTCTTTCTTTTCAAAAGTACAAAAACTATTTAAATCAGAGAAAAAACGCTTTTTGAATATCTCAAATTTCAACTTTCTGAACAAAATTCCAACAGACCTAAATTATGAGGGTCTGTCGCAGTATGGGAATGTAGTATATGTCCAGGATAAACAAAACCAGAGGGTACAAATCCTTCGTTGCCATCGCAGTGTCGAAGTACCCAAAACCAGTCAGGATCGTCACGGTTTAAAACGGTGACAAACTCTCCGCGTTCAACGCTCACATCGTTTTCATCCCTTGCGACAAACGTGTAAAGTACTATATATCTTCCTGCCGAAGGATCCTGTTTTTTATAAACATAAATGAATACAAAAACATGTTTATATAATAAAGATCTTGTTAAGATCTTCTTCTTTCATCGATTATCTTGACATACCTTGAAGAACGGATGCACATCCGGTTGTGACGATGTGCTTTGCAGAGAATTTTGGGACTGAGCAACGTTAGATCTGTTAATCGTAGCGTCTGTTGTGACGATATTGTGCCTGACATAGCTCTCGCAGTCAGAAGCAGAGCCTGTGTCGGTTTGTTGTATGTCTTGGAGTGTTTGAGATCGAGAAACGTTAGAAGTTTCAATATCGTTTTCGTTCGATCTGGGCAGTTTTTTCTTCACGTTATTCATAAGAGTTGCTAACGTTGATTCTGCCAATTGTGACGCGTAGGGGGCACAGTATGAGTGAGGCACAAATCCCTCCATTCGAGTATCTGCCGCAATGACATAAACCCAGTCATTCTCTCTGTACAATATATTCACCACCTATAACATATTGCAAATATTATTTGTTATCTGATCGCTTCAGCTAGCTGCCTTTTTTTTTTATTCTCAAACACTGGATCTTGTGATTCTATCATTTCAAAGCTATAAGCAGTTTCGCTATTTCGATAAATAATAAAATCCATTTGACTGTTGAGTAACTCAGAAGCTTAAATATATATTCCAGCAACAAACGGTCAATGGTGCAAATCTTGGCAAACTGTTTATTGAAAGCAAAGGGGGGATCGATTTTTGCCTTAACGCTGATTAAAGTTCTTCTTTTTCCGTTCCAGGCAAGATACATTTGGCACATAAATACGACTGTTTGTTGCAAAGATTTCAAGAGAGTTCCTAGTTGGTTTCTGTTTGTTAGAGACTAAGACCAAGTACCGAGTCTGGCAGTCTTGATCAAATTAACTGTTTTAGGAAACACAGAGTGATCTGATTGTTGACCATAACTCGTTGAAACTAAATGAGTGCTTGTCTCCTGGACCACGTTACGCAGTAGAGTAGAAATTCAGGTAGAGAATAACTTGTCCAATGTTACTTACTTGATTAGAGAGTTGCAGGAAGATTTTTCTCTTTTTTCCTTTTTTGTCTGTATCATTTCGCTGCAACTCTCCGTACAATGAGTTTACAAGATAATGAATTTGTGGACATATTCTACAAACCGGAGATATCAGAGCAAACTTTTATATCTACTGATACAGTCGATAGTTTCACACGAATATGAAACAATACTCAGTTTTGTATGTAGAATTTTTTATTGCAGACCAATCAGTCATTTGTACTTCATTGTACCAAGAAAGTGAAATACGTCCAGGGTTATCCGCAACATGTATCAAGACGCTACTTCCTTAGGACACGATTCTTATTAGTGATCAAGAAAAAGAAAAAAAAAAACCGGTAAGAATTGAAAAATCTCATGAATTTTGGATGATTACACTAGACTTAATTCAACATTTCTTTATTCTTAGTCAGCTGTAGTAACTATCAAAGGCAAGTCTATGACATTCTTTATCAAATCTCATCAACAACTCAGGAACAATTTGGTGAGCGAAAATTTTTCAGTATAGTTAATGACGAAATAACGATGACAAAAAGCAGAGATTAGTCAAATTTAGGGCTGCCAGTGATCCAGGTGGTAAATAAAAGTGTGTAACTTCAGCCAGAGTTGGAAAAAGCATTGTTATCTCATTCTGGATGAGGAACTAACAGGTAATACAAGATTCCTTGATCTAAAGGCTGACAACTTAGTATGGAGCTGAACAGGTGGTGGAAATTTCCAGAAGATTATCAGGAATCTTGTTTTAAATGAAGCAGTGTGATGTTTTGTTGTTTGCAAACAAAACCAGTTCGATTTGCCAGTTTCGATGTAGTTTTCAAAGTATTTCAATACAGAACAAGAAAAGCATTCAAATGATCCTGAAATAGTTAAAAACTATTGAGAATTGAGTATAATATCAGAGTCTCTTCTCATTCGTACTTACTCCTGAGAATATTCATTCGATCTTTTTCAGCAGAAGGAGTAATCAGTCGTCGTGTTCTGATTCTGATTATAATAAATTGGAGAATAATCTAAACGGACTAAGGCTAACCTGACCCCTCTTGACTTGTAGCTCGTCATCGACACACGGTGTGAAGTCGTGAACTATGACCATCTTGCTGTCCGGCGATAGTCCGTTCTCCTTTTCAATACCGACCCTCACCAACGTCTCGATACTTGCGCTTCCAGTTATCCTTCCAGGAGGCAGCGGAACTCGAGTACCAAGTCCTACTCCTCCTGCTCCTCCTCCACCCCCATCTTTTTCTAAACTAAAATTATGAGCTCCAGCTGGAAGACGTCGATCAAAGATCCATTTTTATTCATTTGTTTATTACTTATCGATTGAATTTTTGTGTAGATTGTCATATTTTTGAATATCATAATACAAAAATAGATAAGTTCGAATTAATAACGATTGAATGTGTATAATAACGTAGTTAGGTTATTGTTATTGATATTGTTGTTGTGATCGGTTATTAATTTTCATGATTTTTATAATATAAACATGAATTACGTACGTTTCTTTTTTTTCCCTCGGCGTATGCGAACTGGGCACAAAAAAGCCATCCTTTGAATCAGGCCTCAGGTCCGAGTTCACATTTTCTTTAATTAGTGAGTAACATTTAGTGTGGACAATAACTATCGAAGAGAATATTTGACTGAGATTATTATTCGAGCGTAATGTGATAGACGTGCTATCGAATCCGTGGATAACGATTATATCTGAACACTAAACTCAGTGCAAATATCCTTGGTAAACTTAATATAAACGACCCCCGAAGATCGAGGGAATCGCGATGAATTCAGACGCGACAGAGTTCACGCACCTGTTGTGCATTAAATCCTAATGGGAAGTTGGTCCAACGGACGCAGGAGTTGGGCCCGAAATCAATTCCGGGGTTCGGGAATGGTGGGGATGGATGGGCCTTGGGCCGAGGCAATAGCCCGGGCCCCTCGTTCTCACGATCTATCAACGCCCCGGTTGGTAAGAAGTGCCGGTATATGTCGGTAAAAAAGGAAACAGCCAAATATTTTCAGGCTTTTTTGGTGATATTTTAGAAAATGTTTGACTATAGTTTGATACTTAGACCTTTTCTGCCAATATGGAGCATTATTCGCCAAAGTTTCGATCCAATCGGTTGCGTGGTTTGGGAGATACTGCAAATCGCATTCACGAGGTGGAGACCCACGCGTTTAGTAACATTTATGATAATTTGCTTTATTTATAACAAAATAATCTCTTTATAAATATTTTTTAAAGCATAAATGCCAATAAGATCGATTAATACCGTATACAGACCTGTTACAGACTTGATCGGGTATTATTATCTCAGACTATAAGTATAATTTGAAGGTGAATAAATTTTATGGTAAATCATCGATCAAATATTAATCGTAGATAAGAAATAGACATGATAATTTTAGATTGGGGGATATCATTACCGATGTGGCCTTGTTTAATTGAATGATCTCGTCTCGTCGAATGATATATTGACCCAAGATAAGTAGTCGCCGAAGACTCGGATTACAATGAAATTTGATGAAAATATTTTTCCTAGAACGTTGATTAGACTAAATATTTTTAGAGAATTAATAACGAATATGTAGATTCAACTATAGTTGTTGATAAAACACGATTGCGCTTTTAGCTTATTATACGTCGATTATACGTTACGTACAAACATATATAATAGATAGTTTATTTTCGACTGGCCGTGACCCCCACGTGACAGCGTAGTTTTTCGCATAGCAAAATTGCGAATTGACTTGCTGTTGAACAGTTGAATGAATAATGTATACGTATATGTAATGGTATATCGCTAGTTGAAATATTGGCGGGAAATATCAATGAACACAAATAAACGTTGTAAATCAGAATCACAAATATCGTATTTATTTGTAATACATTCGTATTCGGGTTTAAAATACATTTCAAGCCATAACAGTCGCATTTTCAAGCTGCAGTAATTCGTAAAGAAAAGATTCTTTTCTTTCCGTTTTTCATGTTTTTTTTTTTTTTGTTTTGTTTTGTTTCTTTTTCTTCAAATTTTTTAAAGAAGAACTTTAACGCTTTGAATAATACCATTTTTTTAAACGTATTTTAGGTATATAATGTGTGTGTAGGTATGTATCTTGATACAATCGGTATATATATAATTGTTGTACGCATTGAATTAACTACATATGTATCATGTATATAGTTAATTAATTCAAGAAATATAATATACAAAGAATTGACTGAATCATTAGAGCACAATTTCAGAATCTTTTCATTGTCAGTCAAGCGGAATAAACGTTTGATATATGTGGTAATTGGTATTGAAATACAACGAACATACTTCGGGATTTGCGGTATATATTGTAATAATCTATAATAATCTAACGACGCATGTATATTACCGGTATAGCCTGCCTTTAACTAGTTTTATTTATTTCAGTCACTAATAATAATAATTAATCTGCCAGTAGAATACTTGAAAACGTATATTATATATTGTTCATTCTGTATTGCGGTAAGTCCATCCATGAATTTCAAAGATTTATTTTTTATTTTATTTTTTTTGCTATTTCAAAACAAAAGATTTCTTTCGAATACACATACATACAATTCTGGAAATCCAACAGAGCCGATTCTGAAATTCGATTTTCTGAAAATCACTTTTAAAGATTTAAATACACAACAGTTCCGAATCGTAATCTGAATATATATTGAATTTTGTTTTTCAAAATTAAGAACAATAATTCACGCTATTATATGTACCGTGCGTAGTATCATCGTGCTTGGACGTTTTCATTTTTTTATTTTTATTTAATTTTTTTGGTTTATTCCTGAATTTTGAGGGTGAACCGACAATATTGGTAAAATAATAATTGATTCCAATTAATTGTATGAAATTGTCGGATATACGTACGTTTAACAACCGTTGAAATAATAATTGAATTTAAAGCAATATATAAATCTCCTTATACGACTTTCTTTTCAAACTGTATTATACGTCTGTATAACGCTATATATGTATAATATATATATGTATATATATATCTGCTATGGTTCAAATGCATTCTAAGCTGAGTAGTAGGTAGTATTATTATGTATAATATAAGAAACATATTATTATATATCCGCTATTGTAATTCCATATTATACTAGATAAGTATAATAACTGAGTGTGTATGAAAAAACGTAGATTATTACATTCTTTTATAGTTTAGGTGGGATTCTTAAATGGTAATATTATCATGTATAGCGTACTTCATACCTATATCTTTATAGTATATGTATTTATAATATGTATAATGTATATTATATATGTATGAATATGAACGTCCATTATACAGAACAGAGTATGTAATGATTGTATGTGGGTATTTATGTATGTATACCGATAATATATTACATGTATATCATCATGTCTATCCTGTCTCTGCCAATTACCCAGGATATCATTGAAAATCTATTATTTATTATTGCAGGTATAAACAATTAATTTATTCTACATCATTTATATCGTATATTTTGACGATTGAAACAAAAACAAAAAAAAATTTCTCAACGAAACGGTGCATGTTATATAAATAACAATGATAATATATATATTTATAATATATTATTATTTCATCTGTTTTTTTTTTCTTCTTTACATATCAAACAATTTCGAATGAAAGAATTCACGGTATAATTATTTCATATTTTATCATTATGTTTATTATTATTATTTATATTTATATTATTATTATTATTATTATTATTATTATTATCGTGGTAAATCGTTTGAATTTGAATTTTTTCATTTTCTTCCGAAGCATTCAATATGCGCTTAGTGTAAATACGGTATGTCTGTGTCTGTGTGTGTGTATGTGTGTGTACCTCGAAAAAGTGTACAAACGAGCATTATTAAATGTCAATTTTCAATGTTACATAATTGAACATATGTATGTACCTATATATACCATATTGTACGATTTACGATCTGTAATAATTTTTATTACTCTAATATTTATATTATTTTTATATTTTTACTTTTATTTTTATTTTAATTTGTTTTTCTTCCTACATAGTAGAATAGTACGGGTGTGTTTGACTTTTACGGATAGAAACAAAACAATTATGAATAATAATAATAATAAATTTATGCTTTTATATGAATTTGATTGTTTTTGTTTAGTTTCCATTCAATTTCGAGTCACAATATGTTATGTATTTTTTTTTCTTTTCTATTCATTTCGTTTCGTTTCTTTATCTGTTTTTTTTTCTTTCTTATTCATTTATCAATCGAAATACACAATATGACTGTCAGAATATGCGACGTAATGATCCAGACTAAAAATGTCAATCATAGAGCAAGGGAGAAAGACTAAAAAGAGAGTGAGAAATAGTGATACTATAATAAATATAGGTAATTATTATAGATGAAAAATGTTTGTAACTATAATGAATATACAATGCGGAAACCGAACAATTTGGTTTTTATGTTAAATTCTTTACATTTTTAGTATTGCGACGAGCCCCGTTTACTCGAAACGTAGCTAACGTAACAACATAGCACCTAGGGTTGTTTGTTTGTTGTTCTTTATCTTTTAAATATTTTTTTTTTTTTCTTTCTTCTTTTATCATTTGTACTTTCACAATTTATTCGCATAATATCAATTAATATGATTAACATATAATATAATATAATATATATATATAATAATATATGACAAGAGAAAGACAGTGAGAGATAGAGAGAGAGAGAGAGAAATAGAGAAAAAGTGTATTTACACAATGCGAACTATATAATGCATTTATGAATTATGAATAATGGTTACGAGTCAAGGAGTTAACCAAAAGCAGCCTATTTTTTTTTCATTTCATTTCTTCTCTTTTGTTCTTCTTTTTTATTATCTTCCTTTTTTTCGTTCTACCTAAACGATAAAACATTATAATATAATATAATATAATATAATATTATGACAAATAAAAAAAATCATTTCGTGCAGATGATGTATATTTAATATACCCAAATGCTTAATTATTATGTAATATTAATGTTATTATTATTATTATTATTATTATTACTATTATTAATAATATTTGTATTATTATTTTGCTACATCTTGTTTAAATATCTTATTAGAATTAAATAAATCGTTAAACGTAATCGTTATTGGCATGATAAATTGTAGTTTTGTAATTGTTGTTGTGATTTGTTGTTTGTTGTAATTTTTGTTTTTCTTTTTCATTATTCCATTTAAATCTAATTACTTTCTTCCGTATCATACAATATCTACACGTCGGTTCATAAGTGAATAATAAACCGTTTCATAAAGTTTATTACATACGTATACACATATACATTTATATATATTTATATATATGTAGACATATGTATATCAGAGATACTTACAATTAAGAACTTCTAATCAATAGAAATAACGTTAAAGGCTCTTTATATATCACATAACCCAGACAGTTTTCTTTTTTGTTTTTGTTTTTTTTTTCTTTACGAGTTTAGAATAATTTATTTACTTTACTTTATCATTTAGTTATTTATTTATTCATTTATTCATTTATTTATTCATTTATTAGATTGTTATTTATTTGAACAATAATTTTCATTGCGTTCGCTTGATTGGCCAAAATACAAGCATCGCGCAGTGATTGATGAGCAGTTTCTTTACTTAACTTTTATCTATTTTTTCCCTTCCGTTTTTTTTTCTTTCAAACTTATTCTTTTCTTCGATAAAATAATTGATAACTAATTAATAAAAATCTAATCGTTACCGACTGCAGGGTCATTAGGATCTTCTCTATCCTCTTTACTATTATCAATAATCGAAGGAGGTGGAAGAGCTTCTGCTTCTTCGCTACCTTCCGTACTATCGGCTGCGTTAGCATTTACCTTTAAATTGATATTTAAATTAAGATTAGAATTAACTTCGCTGTTTTTTCCGTCGTCTTCTTTACTACCACATTGTATTAGCTGCTGTTGTATATCCAATTGGCTACGTAGCCTGGATATTTCCCTAGCGTCTCGTCTTCTGTTTCGCCTTAAACGTGAATTTTGAGAAACTAATCGTCTCACAAGCTCTGTTACTTCTTTTGGAACCTCAAGACTCGCCAATCTTGACTCTAAATCAGTCCCCACTGTTCCATCAGAGTCAGAATCTGTCTCTGGTGAAGATGTCGCCACTTCAGGTGGCGGTGGATCGACTGTTACAGTCGAAGACGTTACTGCTGTACTACTTTCCTCTTCCTCTTCATTTTCCTTTGGTATTAAGCCTCGACTACTGTCTTCTTCCTCTCCTTCCGTCGTACATGACAACGTAGGGGGTGAAGATAGCGACGCCTGGCCTGGGCCAGGTCCAGGGCTAGGTGAAGAGGGTTTTTCAAGCTTAACGGTAACAGGTAGAATTTCCTGTTTCCCTTCAGGACTTGGCAAGCGATGATGATGCCGACGTTTTGGGTGATGATGGTGATGAGAAGTTGGCTGAACCAGAGGAGGTAGATTCAGAGGTGGAAGAGGAGCGAGTGCAACGTTGGGTTGGAAATGAGGCTCGAATCTTTCGCATTCTGAATGAGGAACGACTCGTTCAGGATGTTGAAGTACCGGAGGACCTCGGCTGAGATAGGCAGGAACATGAGATGTGCTAAATAAATAAAAGACATTTAGTATATAATAGAGATTTCAGTTTTTATAATGTTATTTTAAAGACTGAAAGAATCTTTGTGATCTGAAGATAAACAGTTCAATTTTCTTATCTAAGTTATTAGGAATACCTTCTTGACTAATAATAGCTGTATCGTTATCTCAAACCGGAGAGAAAAACCCAGGTTTCTAATTACCAAAAAGATTCTAATGTGTCACTCGATTCAAAGTAAAGAGTTAAGAGTTTCGTGACAACAAAATCTCTGAATTAATATACTCCCAGAGCATAGCGTCAAAGTTTGGCAAATATACTCGAAGACACAGCGGTCAGAAAAATAACTTTAGCGAGAGAAAACGTCAAGCCTCACAGTGCTCCAGGTCGCGGAGGTAAAAATTTAGCTGAAATGAAATTCCCTGACTTTTCCCAACTATCAAGATTCCCCCAAGTGTTTGATTTCGGGAGAAATATGAATTCGCCTACACGAAAAAAGAGTAATTCCAAGGAAACGAAGAAACTGCTTTGTTATTAGAAAAGAACAAATTTCATGTCCTGTAACAACTGATATTTCTCAGGAGTGCGATTCGCATATTAATTTCATACTTGTTTTCATGCAATACTGTTTCACAGTGTCTGCGTTTGCTTTCGGTATGTTTTTTCATCGATTCCTAGCATCTTTATTTGTACGTACATAGCGAAGTAAAATATACAATATTGAATAGGCATAACCCGTTTTATAATCTCATATCTACATAATACATAGATAAGCTGAAATAATTTACAATCCAAATAATATCGTGAGTGTGTCTATGTCTGTGTCCAATGAGATAAGGAAATACGTTGGAAAAATATGATTTTACTGGCAAAGAGGCATCCAACTGTTTTTCGCATTTCGTGTTAAAATAATGATAAAAGTTGTGGAAATTTGCGCTCATTAGGAGACACTAGAATACTTTAGTCTACACTCAAGAGACTTTCTCTATTACGGTACAGTTTTGGGGGACTCGAAAAGAAATCGTACAATTTTTAGAAAACAAAAGATCAACTGTGAGGCTTGAAACGTGTACAGATTGCTAAAGAGTCGCAGTTTATAAATGAAAACTTGTAATTATTGCAGAAACATACCCGTCCCTGTGTTTACAAGTTCCGGCAGCACTCCATGGTCGAAAAGCGGATGCTCCTCGAGCCGCAAGCTCTAAAACAGCCCATTGCATTTGTAGATAAGGATCGTTGACCCCAGGACCAGAAGAAACGGGATGATGATACATCCCGATGCCGTTTCCTTTATAAAAACTAGAAGCGCACTCCTGGCCGCAGTCCTTTTTGGCTCTTTTCGTTATCTTTTCCGAGTCGTGTCTGACCTGTGACAATAAAAAATGAATAAAATCAGACATACAAAAATAAAAAGAAAGAGTCGATAGCAAGACGAGCTTTTAGGATCGCATCTTGCTAGATTCTGAGCAATCCAGCGTACCTGAGGCTTCCGTTTAGCGTTAGAAAGATGCCTCTGTTTGAGATCTCTGAATATAGTGACAACCTGATGATAATGAGGTTGATCCTTGGCGAGTAGAAGATAAGACCTCCAATTAGCGGAGTCAAACCCCCAATGGCAAGTGCGATTTTCAAGTGACCGATGAGCGTGCCTAACAAAACGTTGAGGAGAAAACCTGCCAGTACATTCAAGGCATTCTATACAAGGAGAGTCTTCGTTTGTGAATAAATCCGCTTCAAGAATGCCTTTGCACTTGCCGAAGCATTCGTGATAGACTTTGAATCTACTCGGCGATAAACCGTCCTCTAAATCGACGTCTTTACAATCTTGAATGACTTTCTGACTCTCTAACAAATCCTGTTGACCCTCGCATGGTTCGGTTCTGAGCAATAAAGCGCTAACTAATCTCTCTGCATCGGTTTGAGTGATGAGCCCACAGGAAGGAGCGTTCCTCGGTAAAATACCGGAGAGTTTTAGTTCTTCTAACTGATCGCGAGTGCATCTGGAACAGTAAATTTGTAGCTCGTCGCATACTTGGTTTATCTGTTGTAGAGAAAAATCTTGTAAAACGGTATTCAGTATTTGTGGTAAACAGAGCCGTCTTTCCCCACCGACAACAAAGCAAGATATTCTCTCCCCTTCCAAAGAAGTTTCGCATCTTTCTGAGCAGTTCTGATCAGGTGCGGTCAATATAGGAATTTGAAATTCCTGTTCTCTCTTGTTATTGTCGACAATAACTTTTGCTCTTTCAGGTTGAGGATGATCTGAGTCAGAATCGTCGAGAATATCCTTTTGAGATACGACGTCGTCAATCTTATCGACTTTTTCAAGCTTGTCTATTATTTCTTTAGCGCAACCTACTGGCTCTGGGTCAGAATCGGAAACCCCGCCGTTAGTGGCGTTACGATTAATTGTCGAAAAGTGAAAAGTTGTCGCAGGCTCTTGTAACAGCCCTTTACAGTCCATGCCCAACAGGGCCGAGCTCGGACCCTGGAGGCTTTTGACGGCAGATAATTGATACGTTTTCAATACGGTTTTCAATTGAGGACTGTAAGATTGGCTTGTATTATTAGTCGACAATAGTGTCTCCATTATTAAATATATCGATTTAATTTGATTATTATTATTATTATTGATATAATATTAATATTGTTAATAAGATATTGTAGTAATTTTTACACACGCGTATGTTTTACAAATATTCACATATGTATGTAAACGTTCGGGTTTGTTCAAAAAATTTGTTTATTTATAGATTCGTGAATTTCAGGTTATTAGTAGATAACGAGAACTAGAAGAAGTAGAAATGGGCGAAGAACGAGAAGACGTAAAACAGACACGAAAACACGTTGTTTCACGTTTGTTTTTATTATTGTTATAATCCACTGGTTCTTTTTTGTATTGTTTATAATCCATACGCGTAAGATGATAATTGATAATCGTCATTTTCGTAGCACATATTATAATAAACGTGTTTCAGATGTTTTTAACGTTTGTTTATTGCATTTCAGGTAAAGAAGGAGTAGAAGCGCGGGAGTATCATCACAGGTTAAACAAACTGATCGTAGCCGTGTGTGTGTGTGTTTGTGGTTAGAGCTGAATCTTGTCTCGTGTATATTTTTTATGACAATATTAGCTTCTTCTTCGGTATATATTTAATTCCAGCGATATTTTATATAGAAAGAGTTTTTTTTTTTTTTTTTCCACTGCCTTATCAAAATTTCCCGCGATTTTGGCACTGGGATAAATTTAACCTACCGTTCGAAAATACGATGAATTATTATCAATTCTCATCATCATCAACCGTAAAATGATCGGTATGTGAATGTGACTAGTATGCATAATAATAACGCGACTCCCGAACACCTAGGGATATATGTACGAATATCGTGTAGTAGTTAGATAGGTATATACGCGTTCCTCGCTATACAAATGTGTTGCGAAGAGAGAAGACGAACTCCGTATTCATGTATATGTATGTCCCGTATCTATCTATGTATGTATTTTATCTATACACAGCTAACTACTACTACGACGACAACGACTACGACGACGACACTTCGATGCAGAAAAACACACGCGAGAATATAGAGACGAAGACGGAGACATCATACGTCTATACATGTACGAATCTATCTATGTATATGTACACAGCATGAGGATGAAAGGGGAGGGAGGGGAAAAAGAAATAACGAGACGATACACAACACTTTGTTTTCAGTTATAAGATATTTTAGCGACAAGTCGTAAGTGTTGTTTGTTTTTTTGTTTCTCTTTTGTTTTTAATTATTCTTTGAGAGACTATAGGTTGGTCGAAACACACACACACACACATGCACAGGTCACCAGTCACTTTCCACCCTTGGTTAAAACCCGACTTTTCATTTTTTTTTTTTTAGTTTTATTTTGATCTTTTTTTAATACTCCTCGCTCCTCCTTCTGTCTTTATTCAGCTTGTTTTATCGTGAGCACGACAACGACAATGACAATGACGACGACGACGACGACGATGAACGACGTTCCACGTTTTCAACAGTATGCGTGTGTTATCCGTATATTTTTTTTAGATATGCAGGCTAGGCAGTGAAGAAAAGAAGAAGAAGAAGAAGATGAGGAAGAAGCAGCAAACACTATGTGAACGATTCAAGTTTTCCAACGTCAAGTTTATATATATTCAGGTTGAAATTCAGATTTGAAATTGGAGTAATGTAGTTTTCAGTTTCAGTTATAAATTTCCAAAGCTTTTAGGCATCGAGATATTCAGACGGTTGAGGGTCGGTGGCCTGGGCCTGGCCTGCCCTGGGCCTCGGGCCGCTCAAGTCCGAGTGCGATGATCAGAGGCCAGAAGTATCCGAGACGAAACAACAACATGTCTGTAGAGTTATATATCCACTGAGGCACGCACGCACGACCCGTATATACTGTATTAGATCTGTCTGTATCTAGTCCTAAGTTAACAACACAAAATCCCCCCAAAAGTCACACACCACATATCGTCACATTTCGTTTAATTTATAATACAACAATTCGTTATATTCGCACTGATGCTCTTCTCGAATGGTCAGATATATACTGTTTATTATTATAAACTGTTACAACGGCGTGTGGAGATGGGATTATAGCCGTGGTGTTGGTGGTGCTGTTTCTCTCCCTGGGGTCTCCAAGAGGCAGAGACACCACCGCGACGACGACCACGACAACGACGACGACGACAACGACGACGACGATTCGGTATAATATTATACGTTACGATAGTTGATAGACGATCATCGATGTAGTTCTTTTCTTGATCATCGTCGTCATCGTAATATTTCTCGTTTTCGTTCTCGTTTTCGTTGTTCTTGATGCCGTAGTTTTGATCGTCGTCGACATTATAGTCGAACGAAAAACGTGTTTAGTCAGTGATGTACAATATCCACATAACATGTATCCGCGGACGTGTGTCCGTCGTTGATACGTTACATATATGTATATATAGCCGTATATATATAGTCGTATATATAATATATATACATATATACACACAAGTCTATTGCAATATTTATAACAAATAAATACACGCGGGTAAGTATATGTATATATTCACGGGTTACTTTATACGCCGCAATGGCGTATCGATCGAGCACGCACGGTACACTAGACTCGTAGCGGGGCTACGCATATTTCTGCGTAAAGTGAAGTGAAGTGAACTATCCACAGCCTGACGCACGATACAATGCTACGCAGACAGCAGCACACCGTCGCCGCCGCGTCCCCGTCAAGCGCGTCTCCCTCTCTCTCTCTTTCTATCCATCTATCTTTCTCTCTCTGTCTCTCTTTCTCTCTGTACCGACGCGCGACTATAGTATAAGTGTGTATGTCTATGTGTGAGCGCGTGTCTCTGTAGAAAAATCGCTTCTCAATGTATGAGTACGTGAGCCGTCGCCGTCGCGGCCGTTGTCGTTGTCGTCTGCTCCGTTCGTCCCACCGCAATCTTTCAGCTGTATGTATGTGTATGAGAGTCCAGGCCCCGCGAGCCTCTCTCTCTCTCTCTCTCTCTTTCTGGTACGAGAGTGTGTGTGTGTGTTTTTCGTGTACGTTCACATCGACTTGCGCACACAGGTAACGCGTATACCTGTATCTGTGTGTATAAGAGCATAAGGAGGAATCTCGGTAAACTCTTGTGTCTGTCTCTCCCCTTTCCCTCCTGTACTCCTCGCAGTCCAGAGCTCCGCTCTTCACCCCGTTCCCTGGTTCTACCTCTACAATCTCACAGCATACAACACATCTCTTTTGAAAATCGCGTCTATACAGAACGAGAGAGACGAGATACGTTCCTACACGGTTCGTCCGACTCGTTCGCTGTCCGCGCACAACACGCAGCTCTACTTGCTCAGATGCGTGGATCGTGTGTATATGTATAATATATCTGTGTCGTTCTATCCGTGTGACCCTATCGCACTGTAGGGATACACAGATTCTCTCATGCATAGGGTGGGTACGGGAGTTGTAAGTGCGAGCGACCCAGGTTCGCACGGTTGGGGGTGGTTCGCGCGCGCGCGCATCTCTCTTTTTATAACTCCCCTCTCTCTCTCTCTCTCTCTCTCTCTCTCTCTTTTTCTCTCTGTCTTTCTATCCATCAGTCTATTTCTCTCTCGCTCTCACGCGCTTTGCAAACGTGTACACACACTCGTGTGTGTGCGTGTGTGTGGGTTCGTGGCGGCGAGGCTTCGCGTCGTCGTCGTCGTCGTCGTCGTCGCGGCTGCGGCGGTGGCGGCTGTCGGCGGAGCGTCTAGTCATGTGACCTTCCCGTCAAAATAGCCTGCGTACCCACGGACTCACGAGTTACCACGAGTCGCATATCGGACTTGGCCGAGCCCGCGCATCGCGCTCTGTGCCGCGCCAGGAAGGAGTCTGCGATATAGATTCATATTTTGCTTCGCCAACGGTACATACCCACCTACCTACATACTACCGCTGCTGCTTCTGCTGCTGCTGCTGCTGCTGCTAGCAGCCTCACACCTCACCTCACCTCACTTCACCGTCCTTCTCTAGCTATAGACTCTACTCTACTTCGCTCTGCTCTCCCGCCACCTCCTGTACCTATATACCTACCTACACCTCTTTTCTCTCTAGGGATGGGATTATTCGCTCCCGCATGACTATAGTACCCAACTCTCGGGTCCTAGAACTTTGCGTTATTATCCCGCATATGCGCGTATACCTTTGTTGTTTATTACTAGTTATCTTAGGCAGTATAATTTTTTATTATCTCCACTTGCATTACGGTTTTTTTTTTCACTAATTGCCGAATATTTTGGCGCTTATAATAATTGAGCAATCTCATTATTTCATTTCACCGAGATATCGCATTCTATTTTTAGGAACTCGCTGTTTTTTTTTTTTTTTATGACCAAAGATACACAAGATATGTATATGTATATATGCTGTATAATAAAACCGCAGAATTTATCGAAAAATCACACACATCGGTGTTTCTTCTATTTCTTTATTTTTATTTTTTGTATCTTCTCTGCGGCGGTTTTCATGCCGTGCGTATGGAGATACATATCCTATATGTATGTATGAGGAGGGGTACTACTTCGAATAGGATTTATTTCTGTTGGTGAATTTCTTGTGAATTAGTGTCAGCCGCGGTATTAATATTTATGCGGGATGTCAGGGGTCTAGTAGCTGAACGCATCCACGCGAACAGTTTTTCAGTATACTAAAAATCTGAATTATTATCGTTAGTTATAATGCGATAAATGGGTTGTAAGTTGACGCACGAGTCGTCGTCGTCGTCGTTGTTTCATACGACCTAGAAGAAAAGAAAGAGAGAAAAAAAAAATAACTAAACCGAAGAGAAGCAAAAAGACTTGGGTTTTTTTTTTTTTTTTGAAACGTGCGAATTTCTTAATCTATACATATACATTCTACGTACGTACGCATGCGAAAAAGAAAGAAAGAAAGAGGGAGAAATACACGTACGATACGATCCGTGACAAACAACATTTTACCGATAACATATATACGTATATATATATATACATATATGTATTGTATACGTATTGCCAGACAGATAAGTTAACTAATCATCGTGTCTGTTAACCACCGCCGCATGTATGAGTCCGTCTACGTCTGAACTGGCCTCATATATTCATACGTTATACTATATAATGTATTATCTATGCGTGTCAACCACATATTACTTCATTGAATTTAAGAAAATTACGATAAACAAGAATGTTGCGTGGTAGTAGGGGATCTTGAGGGGGTGGGGGATAATAATAAAACTATATGTACACATACCTACACACGTGCGTATGTCTAATATACGCACGTGTTTGTATAATAAGATGATAATTGTGTCAATGCCGTGTGGTAAACACGATCTCTTCCCACAATATATAGACATTAGTTTTCAAAATATTATATATGAGTCATGTAGTGAGAGTTGAGGATCATAAAAATCTTGCGGAAATATCTGCGATTGTAAAAACAATTAATGAAATATAACAATCGATGCAAAATCCCGTTCTTTCTTTTTTTTTTCTTCACTTTCCATCATTATTATACCGTATCAAACTTTCTGCCACCTGCCCAAACCCATAACAAAATAGATGATAAGACTATACGTTAAATATTTTCTCATTCTTACAACCAGCCCCGGCCGGTGTAATATAGCTATACCTGTAAGCACATCTCTTGATATGAAATTGATCGAACGTTTAAACATAGAAATTTTTGTTTAAACGATTACCGACACCGGTCCGATATCGTAATACAAAATATGCATACCTTCCTACTGTGTACAATATCGGCTTATAGGCACGGTATCTCAAATTAACGCGAACATTGGACCTCAGGTTATACATAGGTACGCAATATATCTAGATAGATAGATTATATCTGTCGGAGATAAAGGAAGAGCAAGCCTTTGTAACATAACGATACAAATAATACGTTATTATATACTGCCAGTGTTTTTTGTCCCCCCCCCCCCCCCTCCCTCTTTTTTCCCTCATTCGATTCGCGTTTCATTCGATATTTGAAATTTAAAAAGACGCCTATGAAGCCGCTGGCGTTCGGATCGTGCGTTGAAAATGTGAACTAAATGGTAACGCGTGAGGTGGCGCCATCTGTATAGAGTTGATATTTTCTCATTGAGGGCGGCCATATTGTTAATCTCGTAATTATGGCAACTGGCAAGTGACAGTGAATCCGCTGTACTGTAACAAAAGTGTAAGAGAGAATTATCATTTGATGCCGTTATATTTAGTTTTTCCATTAAATTGAACGTTGTATTTCAGGAGGCGTAAAATTCCGATACGTCGAATAACAATTTATCAACTAGTGTATAGTACGTAGTTAAACAAATAATCATATATATTATTTAACGAATGAGGTGAGTCAGTCAGACACACTCGGTCAGTATAGTCAGGCATTGGCGGTGTCACGTATAAATAAGTAAGGTTAATTGGCATTAAAGAGGGGAAAAATTGAGGAGCCTGGCTTCTCGGTTATACGAGACCTCGAAATTCCTATGTCTTAAAACTATCGACCTTTTTAAACAATCTATATTATCCTCATAATATTTCAACTAGACAGTTTACCCGCGTCGCCCGCCTCGTCTTAAACATTAGCACTATTCGTATCGTCGGCAGACGACTAGACGCAGTTTCATTCTAAACGGTCGGTCGGTAGCCAAGTAAACGCCGCCTGCTGCTGCTGCTGCAACTCTCACCGAATCCGCCACTCGGTTAAACCCAAACGCGTGTAGTCAACGAATTGGTAAACACGCTGCGCGCGCTTTACTTTGAATCTTATGTAGTATCGCGAGATATAACAATCGAACTACGCTATACGAAAAATCGCGATCTATTCAGCATTCCATTAAATAAACTGTAGTTCAGTTTCTGTAAAATTTATCTCAACTAATTTCAGCGTTGAAAAAATTATCGGCGAAGAGAAAGAGCCGGAGAACGAAAAAGGAAAGGATAGAGAGAGAAGAAACGCGAACGACATACCAAACTGAAGAAAGAAATGCCAACGCAAACTACCGACACGGACAACGAGATACGGGTGAAAATTGTTTACAATGGGTAACTTTTTTTTTTGTTTGTTGATCTTCAGACATGATTTATTGATACTTTTCTGATTGTTTATTTATTTATTCATACATTTATTTATTCATATATTTATATAATAATATATTTAACGGTTTTTCGGCAGCGAGGTACAAATAACGTATGTTGCCGCCGGCTCGGGAATATCCGTGGATGCCCTTCGGGAAGAGATGCGATCGATTTGTGGATTTGGTTCGGGATCCGGCGCTGACCAATTGCAAAATGATCAATTCACCATGAAGTGGGTTGACGAGGAAGGCGATCCATGCACTATTGGCTCTCAACCGGAACTTGACGAGGCGTTGCGTCTCTACGAGCTAAATAAGGACACGGAAATCACGATACACGGTCAGTGATGCCCCCTCGCAAATGCTTATTCGATTTTATCATCGTTTGATGTCTCATTCATTCATTCACTCATTCATTCATTCTTTCTTTCTTTTTTTGTCTATTCTTACTCTCTCGTTTATTTATACTCTCCGTTTTACGACGATCGTATAAAATCGGAACGTTTCGATAATTCTCTGAAAAACAAACGAACTCCAAAGAAAATAACAAACGAAAGAAGAATAAGAACCGTCGTTTTTCTCTTGTTTCTCGATATGCACCACCTCGAAATTTAGATTCCCAGTTTCTCCCAAACCACTGAACCAATCGAAACGAAACTTTGGAGATAAATGCTTTGCTTTGGCAGAAATCCGCCGAGTGTTTGACTTTTTCGAAATTCTGCTGATTTCTATTCAAATTTGCAAGCTGATCGCCGAAGTTTCGTTTCGATCGATTGCGACGCGCTTACGATAGGAAAAAAAGTGCGAATCGCGTATTCGAGGCGAAGAGGCAAATGTTTAACAAGAAGGGCGTACGGGCGGACGGCCCCGCACGTGATTACGTATAGTTTCGGGTCATTGGTACCGCGTGACGTCCACGCGGGGTATATTGTACATACTAGATGAAAAGATTGCGAGTTTCGGGTTCAGCTTTACGATTCAGATTCCGCGCGTACACGTAGATAGGTATATGAGGCATTCCATGTCAACTCGACCGATGATTTTCTCTCACCGTATTTGATTCGCTTTGCCATTTTTTTTATTCGATTCTTCGATCTCAAAAAAGCAATTCTGAATTTTTTCAGATTTTCTCCTTATCAAGCGTTAATTTTCTATGATTATTCAAAAACATCTCAGATTTTTTTTTTTTTTTTTTATCTGAAATTATTTTCAAAAATCCAACTTTTCATTCCTATCATTTTGACACCCATTCCATGATGGGCCGATTTTTTCCCATTTCTTTTAGCTCTTCGTACATTTCGAACCAACAAAACGTCGTGTTTCAACGTTACGAAAATTCTTAAAAAATTCTCAAAAATTGAGTGATCAATTCTGAATCTGTTGACGCAAGACCCACGATAACGCGCGACCCGCTTCTAAGCTTTTTATGAAGTTAGGTCTTTTTTTTTTTTTTTTTGAATTTTCCATAACTTCGAACCACGTTCGTTCAAAATGTTTGAAGGGCTAAAGAAAATAGAAATAAAACATCGGCCGGGTGTCAAAATGATCGGAATGAAAAGTTAGATTCGTGAAAATTTTTAGACTTTTCAAAAAATCCTATTTTGAGATGAGTTCGATTGATCATAAAAAATTATCGGTTGAAAGAAGAAATCTGTAAAAATTCAGGAGAGCTTTTTTGAGAATAGAGAATCGTGAGAAAAAAAAAATCGCGAAGTGACTCAAAAATGCCGAGGAAAAATCATCGGTCAAGTTGACACGGAGTGCCCCATATGAATAAATACGCATGTCTCTTCCAACGACAATATATCTACGTATGTATAGGTAGATCAACTTGCACGGGGAGAATAAATATTTCGATAACATCTTTCCGGCTATAATCTCGCGCTATTTCATACCTACCCACGCCACAAAATTTCACTGTTTCAACTCTCATTCGTTTATATTCATTTATTTATTTTGTTGTATTCTAATGTAATATAATGTAATTCACCGTACGCATTTGAACAGTTCGAACCGTTATTCACGTTATACGATTCGAGTATATATAATACGTTCTTTTCCTCCTCCCCTTTAGACAGAGGACGGAATTTTTTTTTTCAAATCCTCAAATCTACATATACATTATGTACCAATGTTTTATATTTATTTAACGAAGCGGTAGGTCGTTGTTGTCTAACGTTCGGATTTCAAACCTGCAGAATATACAATATCGCGTTCATACCAGAGAGAATCGATTATTCTCTACAACCAACACATGCCAACGTAAATTACAAAAAAAAAAAAAAAAAAAAAGAACAAAAAACAATGAAAAAAAAACAAAACGAACCTAAATTATCATCGAAATTCACAAGAAATTTTGAATCAAAGTGAGAAAACTGCGACTTTTTTTTTGTTGAATCGGAATTGGAACGAAATATTACGAATGGAAATGAAAATAATAGTAATAATGATCATGATGACGATGACAATTGAAAGATGAAAATATGAAAAAAAGTAGAATTATAGATATAACGCATATAGCGGGGTTGTAACAAACGTTCGTTAATATAGGTCAATAATAATGGGAAAAGGATTAGTCAGAGGCACTCCTAGGTTCCCTTTGTATCATCCGTTGCTCCAATTCTGTCATTCCTTTCTTCTTCTTCTTCTGCCGTTATATGCGCCTGAATAATACCGCCGCGCCGCCCCACCGTTGCTGAACTCGGGCATTTGTTATATGTATTATACGTATACATAGGTATAGGTATAAATACACAAAGGTCTCGATCTCATTTGCCACTACATAGAAATTGTGGGCGTTAGCTATATGTATAGGTATATATGTATATGTGTATATAGGTACATACATATGTATACACATAATATAGCTAGGCCCTGCATTCAAGATCGCCTCTTCCTTTTCCTTTTCCCTTTCTTCTTTCTATTCCGCATTTCCTTTTCATTATTTCCTTTCATTTTCATTTTGCTTTTCAATACGTCAAGATTCTCGACGAGTAATAACATAATTATTCTAAATTCTAAACTCTATTATATATGATATTTTGTCGTTTCGTCGTTATGTATACAAGGGTAAAAGGGACACTTTTCGTGTGAACTTAAATATATGAGGTTAAAAAAAATAAAAATTAAAGAATAAATCTTTTAACTAGTAATGCGGAATGAATTTAAATAACACTAATCAGGAGCTACCCGCCCTTCCCTGTTATGCTCAGTCAGCCCAGCCTAACCCTGATGTGCGTGTCATGCGTGAGCCGGGAATTTCTCTTATCTCAATTCTTATATTATGTATAGCCGTTCTCTTTCTCCCTGTTCGCGGTTTCCTTGTCTCTCTATATTAATATACGTATATATACGTATAGTAGAGACGCACGGGTATTACGTTACTTCCTCGACCGGGTTATCTTCACACGTGTATATATATATAGTATATATGTATACGCGAGATACTAGGCCGAGATTTGAACCGCTTGTTTGTTAGTCGTTTGTGCAGCTTGACTCGCAATCAGTAAGTTAGTGTGTAAGTATTCATCACAGGTATAATAATACATATACCATACCTACGTTAGTAAAAGTGAACAAGTCTCTTCCAATTCGTTGAACTTACTTTGCACCCCGAATTTTTTTTATCAATGATTAATTCACCTATATACACGTGTAAATACGTTTCTATGCGTCTTTTCTCCCCGCATCAATATACGCATGTATTGTATATAGGTGCACGTTACGTCGTATATACGTTCGACGTTATCTGACAATGAGCTTTCGGATTAATAATCGATTTGGCTTACATGACGGAAATATTTACCAGGAATTACGATTATCCGGTATTATTTATTATCTATTTAAGTATTGTGTGCCCTGGTTTAAATCGACGCGGTGAACATAAAAAAAAAAATAAAAAAAATAAAAAAAATATAGAAACAAGGACAAACCCGAATTAACGAATCAGTTTTACGATTACACTAAACTGCACGTGACGTTCGCGGAATTTGTTCTATAAGTTCGTTTCTGCGGTTTTTTGTTGTTGTTATATTAATAATTCTCGAATATTATGTTTAAGCGTAAGTCAAGTTGAAGATAATCTGTGACTTGAGGCGATATGGTACAAGTCGCTTCGAACCTAACCTAGCTGATATAAGAAATATGAATCTGACTGAAAATGTACTCGTTTTTTTCCAAGCAGTAAAATACTTGGTCACTTTTTGCCGCAGTAAAGAATTAATCTCCTGCGTTTTATTCCGGTAGGTTGTATAGTTTGGAAGAAACTAAGAATAGCGTTTTCGAAGTGATAACAATTGGTAATCATGGAATTTCGAACATAGTCACGTGGCACCTTCAGGCGATATGGCGGTCTGTTCGAAATTCCATGGTTACCAATTGTCATCCCCTCGAAAACGCGAATCGTAATTTCTCGACGACTATCCAACCGATCCGAACGAACCCTCGACGAATGAATTCAGTTTTTTGGCAGAAAGTGACTAAGTATGTCGCTGTATCAAAAAAACTAATTTGATTCCAGTAAAACTCGTGTTTTTTTTATGTTAGCTAGGTTACGTTGGACGTGATCTATACTATATCACCTTAAAACAACCGCTTAATGTATACGATATATCTAGCTTCTTTTCCAAGAGTGATAACGACGTTTCCAAATCTGAATAGCTCTAATTTATACTGTTTCTTGCGCGGACACGACATCCAGGCTTCTTCTTCTTCTTCGCTCGACACTGTGATTGTTATTGTTGTTGTTAGCTCTACTTCTAGATGCTTCTAATTGGCCTTGACACCCTCGAAATTCTCTCTGTGTTGTTTTTTTCTTCATCTTCTTACTCTCCTGACCCAACCACCTCTCCACTAACGAGGTACTACTGCGCACATGTTTCCCTCCCTCTAAACTGTCTTGGTTTTTTATTTTTATTTCTCTATATTCTCGGCTATATCGTGTCTCAAAAGTCTTTTGATTTAGTTTTCGAATTTCAAACGGACATGTAATTTCCTCCAAATCGCATTATTTTCCATTGTTGAATTAACATTCAACGATTTTTTTCACTCATTTCTTTTTTCTCCATTATTTCAATGTATAAGCGACAATTATTCAATAGATTGTAAGAAGAATTAGCGCTTATTATAACAAAGAGATAAACGTTAAGTCGGGTGAGTGCTCAAATCAATTGCTAAACGTTTTCTATGCATACATACCTATATATGTAGGTATACAATTTGTTATGCAACGAGTAACGATCGCTGCAAACACGTGTGGAAATTATACACTTAATTGTATACTACGATCCGGAGCGTAGGTATACAGTAACTCAACTGCAGCAAATTAGTGTTCAATTATTTTTATCTGTCTATGAATTTATACTTACCGATTTCATTTTATTTCTTCAACTTATACTTGGATACAAATAAGATATTTATATATCTTCCTCTTCTGACCTGCGGATCTTTTCTCGTAAAAAAAAAACAACGAAAAAAAAACAATAATATTCCAACTATCCGCACGTAGTAAATTAATCTACGTTCGTTAAAATCGTTTCAAATAAATCAACGTATTTGACCTCGTATCGATTCGCAAATTAACTTCTTGCTACGGTGTCATGCATACCTAAATCTTCGGTTTCTTTTCTCTTTAAATATCGTTCGCAAGAATTCTTCTCATATAAATATCTATTTTTCTATTTCTCCGCGATGATAATATTCATATTCTCAATGCAAATTCCCTGCCTTACCGACACTACAACCTTCTCTCTATCTCTCCCTCTCTGTAATTTTCTTTCTCTACAGCCTCTCTCTATGCCTACGCACCTGTATCTAGATATCTATGTAACTTATATTGTTAGATATACATGCGTAATCGAACACGAAATATGAAGAAATATATACAACATACATACATATTCATATACGAAAGAGTAGAGGATAGATATATATAATACAAAAGTAGAGAAATACATAGATGCAAGTTGCCGCAGTATTACGTATACAATGCATTTCCGAAGTACCGAGAAAAATAAAGTAAAATAAGAAAGAAAAAAATAAACGCAAAACGAGAAACGAAAAAAAAAGAGAGCAGCATTTGGGCAATGGGTAGAGAGAGAGAGCAGTATACGACCGGGTATATACATACATACATACATACATATTATAGAAGTATAGTGAGGTATAGAAAGGCCTGCGTACGCGTTTGCGCCGTGAGAGGCGCACCGGGCGTCGGTTGGCAGTAGAGCTTCTGCTGCAGTCGATATCTTACTCGCCCTGATTACCCATTTCGCGTTTAGAGAATACCCGCTAAATAGCGCGGCGATATATTATTATTATTATTATTATTTATATTATAGTGTTAAATCAGCGTAAGAAGGAATCTTATTTTCATAACAACAATACAAAAAAAAAGAAAAAAAAAAAATGGAAAAATAACAATAAAAACAACAAGAAACTATAACAAATACAATATTAGATATCAGAAGACATATTATACAAATCCCCCCTGTACAGAAATCAACCAAACTATACGTTTTAAATCCGTAATCGTTGCGTTATATACGCCGAATAGACCAAACGAGCTGAAGAAAAAAAAAAGAAAAAAAAAACATACGTAGAAAAGGAAATTAAGGAGAGACCGAAGTGTGTGATTATCCTATATGTATGTACTGCTGCTGCTGCTGTATAAGACAGTGTGAAATTAATAACGAAATCAAGGTGTGACGTTGTATTTTGTGCGCGTGTTGGTTCTACGCTGTTGATATATATCTATATATATATATCTTGTTTAATAATAATAATAATAATAATACAAACAATAGCAATAACGATAATAATATATGACAAAAGATATACTCGGTCCCTGTTCCTTATATATATATTGAACTCGTTATTTGTGTCGTTAGCGTGTTCGTTTTACGGATTTTTGAAGAAGAAGAAACGGGGGCGATATTATATATTGTCGCGAGACAAGATACCCCAGTTCGTTATAAGTTAATCCCGTACATTCCTTCTCCTTTTCGTTTTCTTCTCCTTTCACCTCACCTCTCACCTATACCAATCCTTAAAATTCTATTAATTTTTGATCATTAGTACTACTTCCCACGCGATTATACAACCACTCGAAGTTACCTATACGTTGTCACCGCGACTCGCTCGTGTCTCCTGAGTGTGTTTTTTTTCTTTTTTTTTTTTTTACTTTACTATTACCTGCCGCTGCCCACCGCCACTGATTCTACTACATAACTAGAATGGCGTGGGGCTACTGGAGCGCAACATCCGTCGGTGACAGGGGCCGATCACCACGACGTGAAAAAGATAAACAAACGATACAAAATGCTCAACAACAACAGCAATCGTCATCATCGACGTCCCAACAACAAATAACATCTGCTAATATGAATCAAGATTATATTCAGGGGACTAATTCTATACAACAAATGCAGCAAGGTGATATTTCTACATCTGGTACTAGTGCCGGTGGTGGTGGTGGTTGTCTTATCGGTGAAGAACCACCGTGTACTTTGATGATTCAGGGGGGTTCGTTTTATTCATATTCTGCCGCTGCTGCTGCTGCTGCTGCTGCTGCTGCGGGAAGAAGAGCTTCGGCTGTTGAAGGTGCCGCACTGCAGGCCGCTGTACAACCCCGTGATATACAAAGAGGTGGTGTTGGGGTGGGTGGTGGAGGTGGTGGTGGTGGTGGTGGTGGTGGTGGTGGTGGTTTTGGACCTGGTCCAAGCGGAAATATTCTTCTTGCTAATAATTTTCCACCTTCACCATGTCCCGGTGAATCACCTGATGATGATTTGGCTACTCATGGTGTTTACGTACATCAAGATGCTTCTGTTATTGCTATTGGCAGGAGGGCTAATAACGATCATCATCATGATGATGACGATGACGATGATGATGATGATGATAAGGATCATGATGATGCTGAACTTATTTATGCATCTAATGCTCTTCAGGCTGGATGCCTTTTACATGGAACTTGCTTACCTCCACCTTCAGGACAGGATGGTGTTTTAAATACTATGAATTCCAGTACTACTGGACCTATTCAAATTACGGATTATCCCACTGCTACTGGTGTAACACAATCCGGAAACAACCCTCAATTCGGCAGGTTCAATAACATCACCTGGGGTAGGTCGTGGCCTGGCAGAGACTCGACAGAGTCTAACGGTACACGGTGTAGGTTTTCATTTTACGAATGATCAAAAACATTTTTAGACTTTTTTTGGTTATTTTGTTCTTCTTCTTCTTGTTGTTGTTATACACCTTTTTTGTTGTTGTTGTACATGCGGTTTATTTTCTTTTTGTATTATATTCTGCGCGACATTTTTTCTTGTATTTTTTTGGAGATTTGTGATGAGATGGAAATCGGAAATTCGTAGAGCGAATATTTTATTTATTTTAGTTTACTTCGTTATTCTGATTTTTCTTCTTTCTTATAATCACTCGAAAAATTGAAAGTTATTGCGACTTGTGCCCAATTCCGTCTAGTATTGTAGTTTTATTAGAAAAGAAAAAGCCTGAATTTGAGGCGGGATTGAAGGTACGAATTTCAAAAGTTCCGTAACGTCAAAATTCCAAATTTATTTCAGACGTGATTCTGAATTTCTAGAAACGTTAGAGTTTAGAACCCGCGAATTCCGAAAGGTCGAAATGCAGACGACTCAAAGATCCGAAAATTAAAAACTCAGAAAGTTCAAATATCCTCAAATTTAAGGGAAGCTCATGACAAAGCTGTAAATTAAACGACGTTGCTTATAAGCAAATTCCGAGATTCGAAGTTTTGGACTTTGGGATCTTTAGGTTTTGGAATTTTTAACTTTCGGTGTTTTTTCATTTGGAGTTTTTTTCAAATTGGCTATGTGAGTCAGTAGTATAAAAATTCGGAAATTTGACCTGTCGAAGCTTGCAAAATTCGGAATTTCAATCCCATCCCCTAATCTTCAAGCGAGGATATTCTCTCTCTCTCGCTCAGTCCACCTTTTCTCGCAATTTTTCTCGGTCAGGAAACTTTCAAATCACTAGATTCCCGAATTCAAAATAACCCGTTGCAACTGCAGATAAAAAATTATCATCCAAATTTAGCTGAAGAAGGGGTGGCCTGGGAATGATGTCAACGGGTTTTTTTTCAAAAATCTGTTATGGCAGGAGAAGACAGGAGAATGATAATTAATTTTCTAGATTATTTTAATTGAAGGGAAATGGAACAGAGAATGTATATCGTGGGGCGAAACTGTAATCAACACTAAAGCTTATGAAAAGACAAAAAAAAAAAAAAAAAAAAAAAAAAAAAATGAAACCGAAATTTATTCTCATTGAGGAACTAAAACTGCGGCGATTTATTGTCGCCGTTGCGTCATATTACCGCAAAGCGCGGGCTTCGTCGCGATCGATGCGGGTAGATTTGAATTTGTCGTAAAAATTCGTGTTTTGGATTGTTCTTCGTTTTTTCCGAGATTCGTAAAGATTCTTTCATTGATATTATCACAATATGGTAAACCCAGAATATAAATTATGATTCACTTTTATCTATCAGTAAATTTTCGTTGATGTAGAAAAGATGGAAAAAAAAATCAGTGCTGAATTCAATTTTTCCGGTTTTTCAGTTGCCACCCTGTCGCAGACAGAACAAAGTTAAATTATGTATACTTTTATTAGTTTTCTGTAATGATCCTGTGTTAAGAATCGTATTCTTCTCTTTTGAACATCTGATTTTTTCTTCCAGAAAAGAAATCGCAAACAAATAACCTAACTTAACCGGCATAAATTAACCATATTTGAAAAAAAAAACCAATAAACTCTATTTTCAAACCGGAGCAGCTTCTGTGGAGAAAGAAGTTGGATTAATCATTCGTATGGGAAATTGAATTTTCCTCTACTCATGTATTTATTTTTTCCAAAAGGTGATATTCATGGAGGTTCTTAATTCTACCCGATTTTTAAATATTTCATTTTGTGATTTTGCAAATTCACACTATCAGATATCTCTTCTTCAATTTTTCGAATATTTTTATCCACACGTATGAATAATACTTGAATAATTTGAGAATGAAAAGTCTAAAATCTGAAATCTAAATTGCAATTTGAAAATAAAAAAATGAAGATTTGAGCATGAAGTCAATAATTGATTCAATGAACATTGTGCTTTTGGCAAATGGGATGAATACGTAGGTATAAGAATATATTGACTGCATTGTGACGTCACACATGGATTCTGGGAGATGAAATATTTAGTTATTATACCTATATAGTAATGACTGCAGAGGCATTGCTGCAGCATGTTATAGATATGTGTGGGCTAATGTGTGTCCGCAAAGGTATATACATATGTATGTATGTGGAGGGCTGGAAATTTGCGCAATTCTATTTAATCGCCCGAAATCTCGTGGGACACGAAATAATCAATTAAGGTTCCGGTCATTTCAACCTGAAAGCCTGAAAGCATAATAACCCACGGCTTTTTAGGCGCACATTTACAGTCTGGAACTACCTAGCAGCACACCAAATACTACACCTAAATTAGGCCAAGGTTTTCACCGCAGCTTCAATTAGTCACACCGAAAAGTTTTTTTTTACCCAAATTTCTAGCTCAATATTCATTTCCTGTTTTTCTCATATGATTATTATTATTATTATTATTATTATTATATACTTTCATTCTACTGTGCAAAAAATCCGCGATTTTCAATTTGAAAATAATCTCAAATTTCTGGAAAAAATAAATGCAATAAATATTATTCGTTTCGGTGAAAAATTTCCTCGGGTTAAATCGGAGGCCTCGCAATTCGAGAATACCAAAAGTTGGAAATGAAAAGAATGCCTGATGAAGTGATGAAGGGAAAAATGTTGGGGTTGAAGCACTTTGAACGAATTTTTTTATACGTTTTAAAATTTGATATGTAAAACAAGTACTTTTATCGGAATTTTCTATTTTTGATTCTTTATTTATCACTGGTATTTACCATGTTTGTTTCAACCCCTTCGAGAGTGGTTCTATTTGATTATTTTTCAGTCAGCATTGAAGGGGGATGGGAGGTGCAGTAAATCCCTGTAATCCCAAAAAACCGATATGAAAAATACGTGACTTACATATTTTTCATTCAAATTTCTATCCGCTGACCCAAAAAGAAAAAAGGAGTTTCGTTGCGATCGGAGTCTCGCATCTGTCCCCGATGTCTGCTTGTTAGTCATAAACAGTATTACAGCCATAATATCATCACTAAGAATGCCCAGCTCTCTTCTAACGGCTTCCTTTTCATTTACAGTAATTGTCGTCGTATTATCGTCAACTTTCACACTTACTTGAGTCTTCTCTCTCGTACAGTCACATCTTATAGCCGCAACTTTTACCCCCGTCTCCGCAAACCGCAAACTCCCACTTTACACGCAGTCGGCAAATTCTAGTCACACCCACAAAGCTGCGGAATTAAAATACGTTATTGTCATAATTGTCGAGATTCTTTAATTCGATATCATTTTTTTAATAGCCCATAATATCGAATGGATTCGGAAATACAAATCTTGAAAATTTCGGATTGAACATGGCCACAGATTACCAAATTATTGAATTTATTTTGCCTGTTTTTCCAATTTGTTTTCGACATCTTAAGGGATAAAAATTTTGAGTTCAGTAGTTTTTACATCAGAATGCCAATCCACGACCCCCAAAAGCTTAATTTTAGTTTTTCTAGTCCTGTAAGTGATTTGGACCGAATTTGAGGTTAGGTAACAACATTAGGTAGTAAATAAATGTAAATTCGTTCAAGATTTTGAAACATCGGACTACTTTCTGCTAAAACAAAGCGTCACTTCCCAAAGTTTCGTTTCGATCGGTTGAGTGATTTGGAAGATATTGTGGATCGCGTTTTCGAAGTGAGAAAACTGTCGTATAGCCCCCCTTAATGTTCAAAAACTATTTTCTTGGCGAAAACATATCCGATCGATGTAAAATTGATAATGGCGATAAAGAAGAATAGAACAAAGGGTATGATGTTCTCAGATTTCCAAAAATCAACGAAAAGTTTTACAGGTTATATTTATCAAAAGTTTATCTTTTGAACTTTTTTTCGATTTTTGAAAATCGAAGTTTATCATGCCCTTTGTTCAAGTCTTCTTTATCGCTAGTATCAATTTCACATTGATCGAATATGTTTTTGCTGAGAAAATAGCTTCGAAAAATCCCAGGTGGAAAATCGTGTTTCATATCCCCTTATATAAGTTCCGTGGTCTTGGATGGCCTCGAACTTCACGCCGCAAACCTGAAAAATAAATCTGAATAAAAAAACTTGTTTCTTTTTCATTTTTTGCATATTAACGCAGGCCTTGATTGAGTAGCATAAAAGATAATTGTCGTTTCATAAAAAATTGCCTGGCTACATATTCTGTAATGAAACTGGGCCGGGAGTTTGAAACTTCCCTACCAACCTACATATACATAATATACATAGTATATACCTAGTTCCACAGGGGTAAGCGGCGAAAATACGCTATTTATTATTCACTCGAGAGTATTATACGTGCGTATCGTGTTTTTTTTTTCCCTTTTTTTCTTTTTATTCTTCTGTACTCCTGTAACTGTGTAGAATTTTAACGAATTGTAAAAGAGAAACAAAAAGGTCTTCTTATTTTTCATATTTGATTCGGTTCTATCCGCTTTTGAGCAAAAACAAAACCAACAAATTTTCAAATGAGTGCTGTAGGAAGTTTTAACAAAACTGCGAAACATCATTAATCAAGCAACAATATATTTACTCTTGTTGCCTCGGAAGAGCTGCTTTCAACTGTGCAGCGCCAGGTTCCATTTACAAGTTTTCCCTAAACACAAAAGCACCGTTCTATACATACTACTATTTTAATTTGGCTCCAAGCCATCTTTTCTATCCTATTCTATTCTATCCTCTGCTATGTTATGCTATGTTATCCGCAGTTTCGGTTACAAAGACTATAGGAATATTGGATGTCTCAAGCCTAAGGGCCCGGCTCTATCTTTTCTTTCAACGGCATGTATTTCGGGCCCCTCGAGCTTTCATCTTTCACTATTTTTCTTTACCCAAACATAGGCAAAAGCATTAGGGAAGGTGGGTGTGATGGTGGCCGGGAAAGAGGAAACTGGATCTGGATGTATTCTAGGTCGAAAGTACCTATCTCTAACCGCGTTATATTATACTAGGTATAAAGAAACCTTTTCCAACCTGCTTTCAAAAGTTTGTCAAATTACGAGCTTTACCCTACACCGCGTAGTTCGAAAACCTTTTTCTTTCACGTACAGGTCGATTCAACATTTGTCAGCGAATCCTCTACAGATGTCTGTCCGTGTCGAAATTGAGATCAAAAGTTTCTTAGCCATTGTTTTTTTATTTTCCATTTCTGATTTGTGTTTTGTTTTATCAAAACCATTTAAATGTTGCTGAACAAAAATCATTCGAAATCAATTGTGAGTGTAAATAGTATAAATGAAACAAGGGTTTCAGTTTTTTTTTGTTTATCCAAATTCGGAGAAGAAGATGAAACGTTCTTGATGACAATTATAGTAAGAAAATTTCAAGCCTACGTTTCTCAAAAATTTGAACCTAAATTAATGACAAATTTATATCTTTTGGTGAATTCGAATACAAAACAAAAGAAAAATCTTTTTTGCAATAACCGTTCGAAGGTTTTGTCAAGAATTCTGAATTTAACTATGCACAATATTATGCTCACCATGAGGATCACACCCCCGTTTTGGTACGAGTCACTTTGAACCTAACCTAACCTAGCAAACATAAAAAAAAAATGAATTTACTGAAATTCTATTCGTTATATCCAAACAGTAAAATACTCAGCCATTTTCTGCCATAGTGAAGCATTAATCTCGCGAATTACATTCCTGTCGGTTGTATAGTTTGGAAGAAACTACGAATCGCGTTTTCGAGGTGATAACAATTGGTAATCATGGAATTCCCAACATAGTCCCGTACTGTAGCACCTCAAATTTGGTGGTTCTTTTATTATTTTTATTTTTCCTTTTTTTTCTATTATCTAGTAAGCCTTTATCTAGCAATGACCTCAGCGAACGAAAAAATGAGACAGAAAGAGGGATATACGTGGAGCAGTTTGTCAGAAATCTCCGATAGCCATTTCGCGGTATCCCTGCGGCAAACGCGATATCCCCCGTCGATAACTGATAAGGTGCGGCTAGCGAAATATATATATATGGTATCGAAAATGATAACGCGTTGTTATCTCAAGCTTTATGAATCTCTCCTGTACACATGTAAACGTATACATAGGTACCTATGTACACGTATACCTATAGTGTATATACCAAGGTGGTGTCTACACGCGGCTGTAAAGGCAAATCCATATAGTATGGTACCTATGGTAGATACATGCTGAGCTTGTATAAAGAATTTGTGGTGTGATCGTGTTTGCGCGTTAAAGTCCATATTTTGAAAGAAAATATATGTACAATATGCCCGTAAGTTGTGCACTGCAGTGACATATCGAACGTTAGCAAGAAAGATACGGTTTTATAATTGATAGATCGTACAACTGTTTTCCGTATAAAAAAATTAAAATGAAAAAAATATTGAAAATAGAATCATAGAAAACGTAAAGAATAAAAAAAGATTAATAGTATACGTTAAGGAGGCGATCCGATCGTGGTTGAGTAGATTTTATTGAGTCGAATAAAGACTCTTATGCCGTTCTACGGACCAGTGAGTTATTGTCGGTTTTAACTGGTTTTAACTAACGACACGACATCACGATATTATTATACACACAAGAACG
The DNA here is from genome assembly GCA_963989295.1 of Ametastegia equiseti. NCBI lineage: Eukaryota > Metazoa > Arthropoda > Insecta > Hymenoptera > Tenthredinidae > Ametastegia > Ametastegia equiseti. Next base: position 22,916,928 of record OZ022390.1, on the reverse strand, counting down.
TTGAAAAAAAAAGTGATTCATTTCTTACTCACCCATCGAAAGGGGAAGAAGAAGAAGAAGAAGAAGAAGAAGTAGAATAACGAGTCCGCATTTGACTTTATACTCCAGTTAGGGGTACGTCCTCGTTCACGTCTGATACGATACGATACGATACGATACGATACCATAACATACATATCTAACTTACTTACTTACTACTTATCTACTGTATTCATTCTACTTGTACATAAATAGTTAAATAAATACATACGTACGTAGATACACGTGTATGTATTTTATATAGTTGAAAGTTTCTCGGGATAAACACACCACGCGGGCATGTCGTTCGGCAGTTCAAACCTTAATGTCTTCAAGATCACGATGATGTACGGTTACCCGATGCTGTGCCATGACTTACTGGCTTACAGCTATAATCTGTCTGCTCAAGGTATAAGATACAAACGTTCGTATCCATACACATACACTCGCTTTTTATCTGTCGTTAGATTGATAATATATCTTCATTTGAATGTAGAGGATCATCATCGAAAACCCCCTGTTAATTGAGGGGATAATCGATCTGCTTGTCGCGGTTCAAAATTCTTCTTCTTTATTCGGAACCGCAATTCATTTCTTTACCAAAGTTGATTTCAATGAATCATAATATTCTCGTTCCAAAATACCAGCTCCATGAAATCAGAGGTACAAATTCGTCCAATGAACGCTTCTCTATAAGTGAAAGATTGTTCGAATGATACTGGACAACGTAGATCGAGTGACGGAATTTAGAAGGTCCTATTTTTGGACCGAGTCATTTTGCAAAACAGTGTGAAAGGGATGATTAACTTTTTTGGATTCGATTTACCGCACACAATTTGTGAGAACGCGTCTTTCGAACAATTTTTCACCCAGAGAAGTCTTTGTCGGATTAACAGTGCAGTGCGCAAGTTCGATCACACTAGGTCTTTCAAAGTGACGCGATTTTTGTGATGTGCAATGGACTTTGGTCAAGAAATAAACTGATTTTGGAGTATGTCATCAGAATTTTTCCAACCGCGACTTGTTGGTTTCATTATCATATAATATAATCATACATGGGTACGAAAATCAAAATGGCTCGAGAACGAAGAACTCACAAAATCCATTAAATTCTTCAGCGTGAGAAAACGAACGTCACAATTTTTGCTCAGTGTTCATAGATCGTGTCGAATTTTTGTCTTTTCGATCATACACAATTCTCACAGTATCATTCTTTTCGATAGTCATCATCAATTTCTTGTTTTACAAATTTTTCTGACCTACTACATTAAAGTGAGCAGAAAAAATTCCTTCGGTTCCTGAATCGTTGGGATGAGCCTTTAAAAATAATTTGGTTTCATTTCATTCTATCTTTTACGCATACATACCTATATATTATTAACTTGTGTATATTATAGGATAGGGCGGTTTAATTTACGGCTTATGATAATATCAACGATGTTAATTCGCAACGTGAATTTGCAGACCACACTTTTCTGCGTTTAGCGTTAAATACCATCCCAGAATTATGTTTCGCGGTTTATATACACACATACAGATTTGAGCGAAGGATTAGGAATTACGTTACTTATGCCACTCGTATATAAAATCCAGATGGTTCATTTCAAGTAATAATAATCATTATTATTAATAATAATATTATTGAGGGACCGGGAGACAGGTGCGTGATGCATGAATATAATCCCATGAGCCGATCTACTAATTGTTTATTCAATTTTCATTTTTATTTTGGTGAAGAATTCATACAACTATCAAATGAATTAGAATATTGTATTTACTTCCTTAATTTTGAATCCACGTTAATTATTTACGAATAATAATTAAACAAGGATAACTGTACATACATACAGGTATGTACGTATAAACATATACGGATATGGTGAAATTCGCTGGATAATTTCGTTGATTACCATTTTTATTTTTTTCAACCTTTCATCCATTTGTTACAGAAAACCATTAGATAATTACAAATAATTAATGACCCGCTATCGCTGTGTAATAAAGCATATCTATACTATAACTCTACGTACAGGGTGCGGTGTATGCGATGTGTAGTAATTGGCTTTTTACTAAGCGCAGTAATCCCGTGACCCTTGATTTTTCCCTAGTTATATTAATCTTTATCTATTTTTACTTCGTTTTTATAAATTTCCGTATACCGTACGAAACATATATCTACTTTTTTTTTCTAATCACGTAAAACGAACGAGAATCACTCTACTTATTTATTAATTTTTAGCTGTTCGATTGCAAAAAAAAAAAAAAAAAAAAATTGCATCGTTGTATCATCACCCATACATAATTACATACATATATTTATAAATTGATTGTCATTATTTCTTATTTATTTATTTATATTCATTCAATAATTCATTAATTTCTCTTTCAATAAAAGAATACGTAACCATATCAAATATGCGGTTGATATGCATACACATATGTATGTAGTACAGACGCGTTATGCAATTCATGTGATATAATATTATTATTATGCATTTTACATTTGTGTATATATTTATGTATATATGTATGATATGTATACGGTAGATTGCGGTCGATATGCAAACTGGTTTACACGCACATCTTATCATCGCGCCCACTACATATGTATATACATCAGTATTTAACCACGTGTCTCTCTTAATAGCTCAACCGCAAAGAGTCGCGAGCCAACTGACACACTGCCTTGAAACAGATTATTTCTTTATATTTTTTTTTCCTTTTTTTTCCCCTTGGTTCTTTTTTTTTTTTTTCTTTCTTTCTCTTGATTTTAACTCAAGAATTCTGTCAGATGACATGAGATTACCGCGCAGAACACCTGCAACGAGGCAAGACATTGCTCAGAAATTATGTCACAAAACTTTTTATGCAATGTCAACGAATTCGTGGAAGGAAATGTGAAGAAAAATTGAGAGACAAAAAAAAACAAAAAAAAAAACAGAAAAAAATTGAAATTGAAATCCAAGTAAACCAGAAAAATATTGTTTCAATTTTTTAACAACTTATGTTTTTGTCGCGATCTTGAAAAAAATTTTAAACTGATCGTTTCTTTTTATTCAGGTATTTCGTACATGTTTTTTTTTTGTTTTTCAATTTTTCTTTTTCATTTTTTCTTCCGTACAGATGTCGAATTTCGTTCTAACCCCAAATGCATATATCAGAACGAATGACAAAAGAGTATGAAGTATAGTTATAAATAAGGTAATACGATGTAGGTGAAACTTTTTCTGAGTTTTGACGTTTTACAGGGATAGAAGTTTATTCCCTACGCGGCGACTTCTCCGCAATGCCTTTTGTATGTACATACATATAACATATACATACTAGAAATAAACATATACCTACAGTCATACATATGTATATACATATACTTACCTACTTACTTACTTACTTACTTATACTTATATCGAAGAAAAACTTTTTACTCAGAAGTCGTTCTGGCATGACCAATATCGAACTAGCAAAAGCTTTGCGGGATAAAAAGTGCGAGACAAACAAAGAGGGAGAAAGTAAAGAGAAAAATAAAAAAAAATACAAAATCCCCGACAGAAACAAAAAAGAAATAAAAATGAATAGATTCTTCTTGTAGCAAAATATTTGTCGCATGTATCTCCCAACCCTTACTATATAGTCCGGCTTTTCGGCTAACAGAAACAAATGTTACTCACGCGAGTGAAAACGAAAGGGAAGACAAGAAAAGTAGAGAAAAGAAAAGAAAAGAAATGAAAATAGGTATGTGAAAGACAGGATAAAAGAAAGAGAGAAAGAGAAAAATAAATATATATATCCATGTATTAGAAAAGAAATGAAATATTCCCTTATACATACTTGATATACGCTCAATACCTATACCTATACTATACATGTTTATGTGTACCTTTAATATCCACCATCTGTTACTTGGGAACAACTTGCTTTCGTAAAACCTTCTTGTATAACGGTAAATGTTCTGAATGGTACATACATACAGACATACATAGACCTAAGTATCTAGGTATTCACAGGAAAATTGTTTTTCCAACTTTTGTGTAGACTAAAAGTATAATACTTGTCTGCACTTTTTTTCTTTTCCACTTGAAACAGAGACAATTTTTTACCAAATTCCATTTCGACGTCTGAGTGGTGTCATCCCTTTTTTTTATGTCTGATAACAAAATCACAATGTTTCATTACTTTTATTAATTTTTTTTATAAATTGCATACAGATATGCCCTTTCGAATTAAGATCATGAAGTGAAATTGATTTATATTTGTGAATCTCAAATTCGAAGGCTCGTTCGTTATGTCCTGAAATGAATTTGGCATCGAAATACATAAGGCAGTTTTCTCGTTCTACAATATGGTATGAAGCGGTGAAACTCTACCTCTGTTCTCTAGTAAACGTATTTTAAAATCATATAACTCGACATCTACGTCAACCTACCCCGATTTAAATATGCTTGCCTTAAACTTTTGAACGTTTAATTCCGGGAACACGTCGTGAATATAAGGGAATTAGTATATAGTACAGCATAGCAGAGTATATACCTATAACGTATACATATATACCTGATTGTAAATTAATTCTATATCCCCGAAATCTTGAGCGGATCGTATAAAAGGTCAAACTTCTCACCGCCCTCGGTTCACCTTTTAAACTCTCGAGCAACCGTACATTTATAAAGTGTATCGGTATGTGTGTACCCGTACCTATACGAATATATATATATATATATATGCAATTCGCGTGGTTCAGATATATAGAGAAAATTCCCCAGTGGAACAAATTTTTCACCAAACATAGGGTGAGGCGTTCTCACGTATGCATAGGGTATATTTGGCCTGGTACCAATCGAAAAATGAACAAAAATATGGGTTCAAAAAAAAGTTGTATAGTTTTCGAAGGAGGGAATAAAAATCGCGCAATTGAATTCATTTTTGAGTCCAAACGTCCACGCGATTCGATTAAGATCAACTTATTGGCGCCCCACGTTGCAGGGCGCCAAAATTGTAACGACGAACTTTCGAAAAACGTATAATTGGATTCAGTAACGTTCGCTCGGGGACTAAATAAATGTGATTTTTTTTTTGCCAGTATACACCTCTTCAAAAATAATTCGTTACAACTTTGAATCTTTTAGTCAGATCTTTCCGCATTTCACCGATTAATTTTGGATCTTGACATCGGTGCGCATTGGTATAATTGCAAACTTTAAATCGCCTGCAGCTTATGTATAAGGCTGAAACTAACGGCCAGACGTATTAAAAGTGATTAAAATATGGTAGGGATAATTAACAGTCAAATTTTTCATCAAATCCTGTCAAAGGCATGCAAATACTTTCATCAAATTAAATGCAAACAACTAAACAGCATATTGTTAACTTTTAGAGATTTTTTACTACGTTTGGCCGATAGTTTCAGCCTCATAGCTGATCTCTGATATGCATTTCTTTCAATATTTTGCCTCGTTCTCGACAATATCAACGTGCTTGTATAAAAATGCCTCACTGCAGTGTATATTATACCTATACAATTGTATAAGTACTCCAGGAATTCATAGAAACTGCAAAATTGCAATGCTATGAAGCAGTAAAAAAAAGAAAAAAAAAAACCTTTTACTGTACATACTAGGTATGTTATACGTATATATATTATGTACATATGTGAAGCTATGAGGAGAGACGAGGTCAGGGATGGATAGATGAATGGGAAGCTGTATGGTCAGGGTTACGGATCGATGCTTTTATCTCTCCAGATATGTACATATGCATGTATATATGTATACATTGTATATTCACACGTCTTATATGTACATAGATCTGCCGAAATATCTAGCTGTACCTATACATCCTTTCGCTATACCACTCGACCACACCCTAATTTTGACTCCTCCAGGAAGTGGGAGGAGGGCGGGGGGGGGGGATTCATTTTATCTGTATTTTACCTAATTCGGTCTGGTTTCGACTCCCTGAGACCCCCCCCCCCCCCCCCCCCCCCCAACACTATAACACTCCTGTACCCGCAATGCCGATGATTTTATCTGTATTTATATATCCATGTATACATACATATGTATTGTATATATATAATATACGAATTTCCGCGTGTTTCTCTATATTTACCTGTATAATACATACATAAGTGTATATCTCTCGACCTATGTAATACCTACTGCTGCAGTATCCGTATATCCACCGTGAAAAGCTTATCGAGCTTTACCGGATGACTTTATTTCCCCTAATAGTGGTTTTTATCCCATATATTTTTTCTTTTTTTTTTTTTTTCTCCTGCTCTCCAAACCCCTCTGTTTTCGTCAAATAAAACGGAAAGGAAAAAAAAATAAAATGACAGAAAAAATATGAGTAAACTCGAGAGATAGCTGTTATATAAATATTATACATACATATGTATATAAAAAGTATATGGTACATAGATATATACATGTACATTATTCAACGCACCGTATCTTTATTTTAATTTAATTTTATTCATAAATTTTTTTCTCTTCTTTCAATTATAAAAGCACTTTTTTTTAAATTCCATTTTGTTGTTTTTCTCTTTTTATAGCTTTTATACAAGATATATACCAGTGTGTGGCACATTCACATACGTTTAAATTAATACACACAAGCTGTGAACATACATGTGTTTGGAATCATATTTTATTATTCTGATAATAAATAATTAAATTTTGGTTTTTTTTTTCTACTTTACAGTGTTTCCAAATGTTCCGGCTGCCCCTGGGATGCCCTGTCAGGGCGAAGACAGTGAGTAGATTTTTTTCTTTTTTTCACTTTTGGTTTATTCAGAATTTTATTTATTTTTTTTCTTGTTGATTATGTCTATGGGAAATATTGTATAGAGATTATTCTAATTCAATTATCGTTCGTGATTCACAATTAGATTTATCAATAAAATTGATTTGAATTTCTAATCATTTTTTTGTTCTCTTTTTTTTTCAGGGAGTATCTACAGACGTGGGGCTCGAAGATGGAGAAAACTCTATCGTGTCAATGGACATATTTTTCAAGCAAAACGCTTCAATCGAGTAAGAATCTTATATTATTATATTATAAGATTTTCCAACTACTTTTGAGTTCATTTCTAATCAAAATTTGTTATTATTATTGCACGAACAATTCCGGAGTTTTGAGATCAATAAATTTTGATCTTGTGTTTAAATAATTTTAATGAATTATCGAAATATGCTCTGAAACTAATTTACGAAACAGAAATCCTTCTCTTATTTTCATCTCAAAATTTTCATTGGATTATAAAATTTGTGTGAACTTTTTTCAAACATTGAAAATACTTGATCAATAAAGGATGAAAAACCAAATACATATGGTGACAAATTTGTTTCTTAATTTTTAGTTGAGAACCATCGGATTAAACAAAACCAAAAAAAAAAAAACTAAAGAATGTAAAAATAGTCTGAGCGGATTGCCATATCTTTGTTTATGTTTGTATTTATATTGGAGGTTGTCAGATATTAGAGTTTGACCCGCGTCCAGTCAGCCGATTGGCGCCTACTAGCCATACCAAATGTAATACCGACGTGCTATCTCAATTTGTGTTCAAATAATTACCTATATATTTCATTTCGAAGCTGTAGATGTAATTTTTCATTATACGAAAGTCTCTCGCGCTTTCAACGCACGAAAAAATATTCAAATGAATATTCTCAAGATTCTGTTTCTCTTCACATGTGTAAAATTTTGATTGATTATTATTCTTCTTATTCAATTGCTAATTTTTAATCAGATTTTTCCATATTTCAGCGAGCATTTTGCGCTTTTTGTCAAGATCGGATTTGGGGATTGGGAAGACAAGGATTCAAATGCATTCAGTGCAAACTTCTCGTTCACAAGAAGTGTCACAAGGTAGTTGGCAAACCATGCTTCAGTATGCAGCTATTGCAAATAGCAGAACCACCTGTTACGGACAGAAACGGCGATCAACAATCATCGGATTCTCTACATTGCCCACCTACCGTTCCCCCAGATGACGAATCGGCAGAGTTAGCATCCGTCGATGATCATGCACGCAATCGTTAGTATTTTCATCTCCATTCATACAAACTTTGGAAATAATTTTTTCAAATCACTGATACGCTTAGAAGATTTTTCTTCTAGACTCAGTCGTTTCACAGTTGGTTATTAGGATCTTGAAGAAACATCGTTCCAAACTATTTGAGATCCGAAAGAGTTTGCCTAATATTTGTGAAGAAAGAAGTCATTTTTGCCAGGGTATAGATACGCCAAAGTTTATTCAAACTTCTTGCAATTCGAAGAGAATATCCATGTGTCTTCGACATTAAATAATAATGTCTCAAGATTAGGTCAAATTTTTATCTCTATGAACACATAACACACTCCTTTTCTCAAAAATACAACATGAAAATAACTTGAAGTACATAAATTTTTACCTAAAACCGAAATTCATCAAGTATTATTGGTTTGCACTAAAATTACATCAATACATTTTTTCAATTCTCTATGAATTTGACAAATTTTTTCTATTCAAAATGCGATCTGTACCATGGCCACAATCCATTTCTCTCGTTAGAACGAATCTGCGGGATCTAAAGTCTACAATAACTTGTGTGTTCAGTTTTGCAATTAATTGTAAAAAGTTGTAACTTATTGTAAATTTGATAGAAATTATTTCCAAGGTGTTCTTCAAAAGAGATTGAATTCAAATAGCACAGCGTGAAGGAAGATATAATACACTCTTACAAGATATAATGATGAAATTGTAAAAGTTTAAAATAACGATCCAGAATCTATAATTTTGTACCAGGAGCACCAGGAGACGAGAGCGAGGAGTTGCCATTGGAGGCCGGAACCGGTTCGGAAAATATGCATGAACTTCAGAGGCAGTATTCACTGAGTGATTTTGAATTGATCAGAGTTATCGGCCGGGGTTCATACGCCAAAGTATTAATGGTGGAATTGAAACGTACGCGGCGAATTTACGCTATGAAAGTTATCAAGAAAGCCCTTGTTACGGACGACGAAGATATCGACTGGGTACAGACTGAAAAACACGTATTTGAAACAGCTTCCAATCATCCGTTCCTCGTCGGTCTTCATTCCTGCTTTCAAACACCTTCCCGCCTATTCTTTGTCATCGAATTCGTTCGCGGTGGTGACCTCATGTTCCATATGCAAAGGCAACGTCGATTACCAGAAGAACATGCTCGATTCTATGCTGCAGAAATCAGTCTCGCTCTTAACTTCTTACACAAAAAAGGTGAGAGGCACTTCGCTTTTAATTTATTTGTTTTTTAACATTCTTTTCCCAAATATTTCCTCTCAGGGATATCACACGTTTTGTTCAATTTCGAATTTTGCAAATACTGTGTATGTATTTAGGAGAATTAATTAATAGCGCTTTCAAATTCGTTATTAATTAACATAATACATTTTTGAAACATCAGGAATCATCTACCGAGATCTGAAGCTCGACAATGTGCTGCTAGACCACGAGGGTCACGTGAAATTAACCGACTATGGAATGTGCAAAGAGGGTGTGAGGGAGGGCGATACTACGGCTACTTTCTGCGGAACACCGAATTACATAGCTCCTGAGATATTGAGAGGCGAAGATTATAGTTTTTCTGTCGATTGGTGGGCTCTTGGAGTATTATTATACGAAATGCTCGCTGGACGCAGTCCTTTCGATATCGCTGGAGCTTCGGAAAATCCAGATCAAAACACGGAAGACTATCTCTTCCAAGTTATTCTTCAAAAAACTATACGCATTCCCAGATCTCTTTCCGTCAAGGCTGCTTCCGTTCTTAAAGGATTCCTCAGCAAAGATCCTGCTGAACGACTCGGATGCGGGTCTTCCGGGTTCTTCGATATCGCTGGACACTCATTTTTCAAAGCCATCGATTGGGATATGGTGAATATCTATTTATTTGCACAATTTTCAACCCAAATTAAAGGCAAATTTGTTCGCTTTCGGCTTCTCTTACAGCCTGAAAATCACCTTATCAGAGTTTCAAATCCATAGAATTGACCAATTATAAATACATGGAGTATGAAATTTGTTTCGTAGCAGTAAAACACCCAGATTTGTCAATCTTTTCATTCAACCAATTCCTCTGACTAACTTTAACTAATAATTATTAATTACAGTTGGAGCAGAAACAAGTTACACCGCCTTACAAACCGCGGCTAGATTCTGACAGAGATTTGGCAAACTTCCCGCCAGAATTCACGGACGAACCTGTTCACCTTACGCCTGACGATGCGTAAGTATCTCTTTATTATCTTTTACTGTAATTAAATAGAGTCTTGTGTTTCATTTGATAGAAGAAATTATTCATTTTTTCAAATAAATATTCGCAGGAGAGTAATCGACAGGATTGATCAAAGTGAATTTGAAGGATTTGAATACGTAAATCCTTTACTCATGTCTCTTGAAGACTGCGTGTGACAAGAGCCGCTATTCTTCCTGCATCAAGAAGAACAACCTCAGCAACGTGTTAGATATTTACATGAACTGCAGGATAGATCAGTACCTACGTTTCAGCATCATAATCAGACTTTGCCTCATATGAACAGCGACTGTCGTCACCGTTATTATCGTAATCATAATAATTTGATTACGATGGATTATTATAGAGAAAATAATGCTAGAAATGACAATAGATTCTTCGAGGATAGAGTCGAGCCACCATTTCCATTTCAATACGACGACGATGACGACGACGGTGTTGCTCCGGTTTTTACCAGACGTCGTAGTATTGCCGATATAAGTTATAATAGAAATAGTAGCAATAACAATGCGGTAGACAATTATGATGAAAATGATTACGATGATGTTGATGACGAGAGTCCGAGAAAAGGACTCTTACAACAAATGTTTTGCCTTCCGTTAAATTAACCACTTAACAATTAACGGGAATGTATTGATTACTATATTGAAATATTACCTACCTACCTACCCCTATTCGATCGAAATACAAATGTTCTCTTATGGTCGTTAATTACTTAAAAACAATTAATTCGTTAGTTAGGTATCTTGTCTATTTTCAAATTGGAATTGATAGGATTCGTTTAGACATTGATGCGGATCATTTAGGTGAGACTTAAAAAGCAAAATAAACAGAAATTAAAAAAAAATCATTGAAAACAAAAAAAAGATAGTTCATTGATAAAGATATGAACGAAACGTTAATCAAACATACATATATAAATAAATATATATATATATATATATATAATACAATACATATAGATAAATGAAACGAAAACTAAAGAAATTCTCAAAAATTAATTAATTCAATTATAAATGAATAAAGAAATTCTGAAGCCAGTATCTCAATATGTTATGAATGGTATATCGAGATGATTATATTTCAAAGTGAAATATTTCATGATATTATATCATACTAAATGATTGAGAAACAACGAAAGAAAAAAGAAAAAAAGAAAGAAAAAACGAAAATATTAAAGTCAGAGAATATTCTTCTCAATTTTATTGGAAGATATGAAAAAAAGATTGTACGGTTTTTGGATTTGATAATTATTGAAAATCCAATAAGCTGATTTATCACTAGTTTATTGATATACGTAGGCATTCACCGAATAATTATTGTAACAGTCTCTTTGCGAGGAGGTATGCATATTATACGTTCTGGACTAACACGATTATACAATTTAATAAAAAAGACAAATATTTCTGCCTCTGAATTCTGCTAAAGTATCGTCAACTATCTAAGTATTACGTAATTATTCCTCTGCTAATTTTTTGGTGCCTCGTCGTTGTTGGAAAGACGAGAACCTTGAATCATTCCAAAATAAATGATTAATTTAGTTCTATTTTACGAACTGTAAAGTAAAAATAATATAAATATAAACGAAAAAAATGAGAAAAAAATTTCAATTACTCGATAAAATAATGTAAGAATATATTATTAAAAGACATACAAAGAGAAGAATTATATAGAAATAAAAAATAACACACAGTTGATAGATAGCTTGTTAACTTATGCGTTGGAATATTATAATAAACAAAAACAAAATAAAATATAATAACACTGTACAACAAAACTTTCTTCATCGTTCAAAAGAAATGCAGCTTCTCATTATTTAAACATTGATTAAAGAATAAACATAATCGCAGCGTATAGGGAAAATAATATGCGACGGATTTAATGAATTATAATTACCTATTACCTAATTGAATATGCTAAAGAATTTAACGAATAATGAGAAAAAAAAAAACTATGAATAAGATGAATGCAAATTAAGAAGAAGTAAAAAATACAAAAAGAAGTCTAGAACTGAATAATTATTGCACTTTATTGTTATTGTATTATGAAATGAAATATCAGAATATGAAGTAAACGCTTAAATTGTAGGATTCGCCATGCAATCCAAATATGAATATAGGATAATTATCTAATATATGTACTACTAATGGCCTGATTATCATTATTATTATTATTATTATCATTATTATTATTATCATTAATATTATTGATTAATGATTATGTATCCGGAATTGTGTATCGAAGCGTTACGTGTACGGCCGTTGATAGTATTTTTATAAAGTTTAATTTATGTTTTAATCGTTTATTATGATTATATAATAGAGATCTTATATTGATATAGAATAATAATTATTAGTATTGTATATCTACAGAATAACAAAAATTCTGGAGTCTACGCTAAAGTATTATAATAATAAACAAAAATACGCTATATAACTGTAAAGTTGAGACACACGCGCATATTTGTTCCTGAAAAAAGAAAGAAAGAAACAAAAAATGAAAAATCAACAACACAAAAAGAAAATAAGCAAAACAAAGACAAAAATCTAATAGAAGTATAAGAAGAAACTATAGGGATGGGAAAAAAAAATACGTCATGAAGAGAAAACAAAAAAGACACAGGTAACTGAGAAATGAAACAGAGTAACAAATAACTAGTTACGGACAACAAACTGTAAATACTTTTAAGTAAATGATGAATAATAAAATGATAAATGAGAAAAAAAAATTATTATATATATTATAAATAATAATAATAATAATACCGATGTTCATTCGCTGAGAAGATATGTATGAGCAGAGAAAGATCGTGGAAAGGAATCATGTTGAATAATATTTGTCGTAGGATATATTTTAAAAGTAATAAAAAAATTAACAAAAAAAAAACAACAAAAAATGAAAAAAAAAAAATAACATAAAATAAACAAGTATTAAAAATACCAGATTATTATTATATTATATGCAAAATGAATGAAAAATAACGAAAAAAAAACAATTAAAAAACTATACGAAATGCATAGGCAGGCTCAAGCGTTTATAAACCACTTTACGACTCACCAACCCTTGTGTATATATAACAACTGTATATGTTTGTGTGGCTGTTTATATTTATGTGATAGTGTACGATATATATACGAATGCATAAATATATATATCCACATTATTATATACTGAATAAATAAACTATTATACGATGCTAACGGTCTTCTACTTAATCATTTGATAAAAATTGTTATATTTTAATGAAAATCATTAATTTTAATCAACATTTTACGTGATTGACGATTTTATTATAAAATTGGTCACACGATTTTTGATTCGTAGACGTTCATCCATTCAAATTACGCCTGTGTCTCCCGCGATTTGACTAGTTCGATGCTTTGCCAGTAGGTGTCACATTGCAGTTTAAAAAAAAGGCGCCTTTTCACGAGCGAATTATTAGTTGCGAATCGAACGTGGCTATTGGTTGTTATCACCGGTGAACCTGGAAAAACGTGAAAACAACCAATAGCTACGTCCGATTCGCTCAATTTTTAGCGAATAATCCGCTCGTGAATTCTGCCTTGAGGCCGTGTCACATTGTAGCAACTATTCGCTCGGCGACCAAAATAAATATCCAACCAGTAAAGGCCTGCGCGCACTAGACGGCAGCGGACGGCAGCGGACGGAAGAAAACAGTGGCTATCATTAAATTCGTTATTTCAGAAGTATGATTACAACAATACTTTGTTGATGCATTGAGTGATAGCTACTGTTTTCTTCCGTCCGCTGCCGTCCGCTGCCGTCTAGTGCGCGCAGGCCTTAATCGTGCTCCATTTTCTTCGTCGGGCGACAACGTCGCTACAATGTGATACGGTTCATCGCGGCATGGCGCGCGTGAAACACGGACTCGTGAAATGATAACATACAACTGTATGCTAAAAATCTAATCTAAAAATAAATTCTTTTTCTAATTATTGTTATCTAGGTCTGTTTATTTCCAGAATTTAGCACTACCGCTCATTAGACTGCAAATACATACACACGCTTATCTACGTGTTTCCCGGGAATATAATCCAATAGAGAAAAAAAATATCACAATTTGGGTATATTTTAAAGAGCATAGAATGAGTTTTTTGTTTGACTTATTGAGAAGTGCGTTCTTGAGAATGTTGCAATTGATATGGTTCGGTAAAAAAAAAATCTCAAACTCGTTGAGTATATACGTTAAAACGAACACTGGAAATACGTTATCCGTTGATTTAGATCCGAAATGGGACATCAGAAATGTAAAAGAGATCGTAGGGCCCAAACTGGGCATTTTGCCAGAGGATATAAAGATTATATTTGCTGGAAAAGAATTGCACAATTCAACGATAATAGAAGTACGTCAATTATCAATTCGAACAATTTCACCCATAGTTATCCCTCTTCGAATGTAAACATAACCTAACCAGATACAACATAACCTATAAATATTTCGATTCAGGAATGCGATCTTGGTCAGCAAAGCATTTTACACGCGATACGCTTACCTCCAAGCAAAAAGCGACTGAACAAAAACGAAAATACTCGGGAATTGATAGAAGAATCTATCGCCGAGGGGTCAGAGGCAAATGAAAGCGGCAGCAAGCCTTTGAACGAAACTTTGGTCGATTTACCGCTTGACGATTCGGATCGTCAAGAGGCCAACAGCCAAGAAGGTGATTTGTGTATTACAGATTTGCATGTCTCGTTTTTTCCTCTTTCTATTTTCTTTTTTACTTTAAAATTTTTTACTCCACCGAATTATTCTTATAATTTTTCTGCGATTTCTTACAGTGCAGCAAAGAGACAGAGCCCATTTTTACGTCTACTGTTCTCTGCCCTGTAAGTCAGTCGAGGTTGGTAAGCTCAGGGTAAGATGTGCTACTTGTGGTAGCGGAGCTGTTACCGTCGATCGAGACCCTCAGTGTTGGCCTGACGTTCAACTACCTCGTAGAATAACTGTGCATTGCGAGAATGACGATTGCCAGATGTTACTTTCATCCTCCGCTCACGAGGAACAAGATTCCCAAGTACGATACGCACAGTTTTACTTCAAATGTGCTAATCATGCTAGTCTCGGAGAAAAGGACGAAGCTGTTCCGCTTTATTTGATCAAACCCAACTTGAGGAACGTACCTTGCCTTGCCTGTACCGATACCAGGTCAAAATATACAGTTTTTTAATGAATTTTAGTGATTTTTTTGTGATTCAGATGGTTTCCGTGATTTTGTAATTAATTTACGAACATTTTCTAGGAATTTCATTTATTATCCTCAATTTATTGATAATGTCATTTCAGGGAAACGGTTCTAGTCTTTCCGTGCGAGGCTGGACATGTTACTTGTCTTGATTGTTTCCGAGATTATTGTGTCGCTCGTTTGGGAGATCGACAATTCGAGTTTGATAATAATCAGGGATATTATACCTTGCCTTGTCCTGCAGGATGCCAGAATTCACATATATCTGAAGTACATCACTTCAGACTTCTCTCACCTCAACAAGTACGGATTTATCTAATCCAAACTTCAATATTACCTTCGAGTCGACTTCTGGCCTTTTTTTCATCATCCCAAATTTCCGTCGAATTTAGTTTTCAAATGCAATGATATTTTTCTAATGGTTCGTCATCTTGGGATTCATATTGATATCGGCCGCTGATATCTTCCAAACAGTCTAACTTTTTTCATTAAAAGAAATTAGGAGTAAACAGAATTCGACTAATAAGTTTACCGTTTCAACTAAAGAATCTACAAGTTCACCAAAATATACGATATTCAAATTTCAGTATGAGCAGTACCAACGTTTTGGAACGGAAGAATACGTTCTAAGAGCTGGCGGTCTTCTTTGTCCAAGGCCAGATTGTGGTATGGGAATTATTCCTCCAGCTCAAAGCGAAGAGGATCGAAATAGATCCCCAGACGAAGATGATTGTCGTAGAATACAATGTATAGGTGGCTGTGGGGTGAGTCGAATTTACCACTATTCGAATGTATTTTCTGAGATTTAGCAAAGAATTGAGAAATTCTCAACCAGTACTACAATCGGCTCTTTTTTTCTTAGTATGTTTTCTGCAGAAGATGTCTGCAAGGTTTTCATGTTGGAGAATGCAATTCGCAGCAGCCAACATCATTCTCTACAACTTCTGGTGCCTCGTGTCCGTCAGGGTATGCGGTTGATCCGCTCAAAGCTAGCGAGGTATGCCATATCATGTCTGTTCGGTTTTTAGACTTGAAAATGATCAGATGTATCAAAATTGTGATCTTATTTGTATACTTGTATTCAATTTTAGGCCAAATGGGACGAAGCTAGTAACAAAACTATTCAAATATCCACAAAACCTTGTCCAAAGTGTAGAACGCCGACTGAAAGAGATGGTAAGATGGTATTGCGCCGCTTATTTAAGATAGTTTCCCTGATATGAATCAAACAGATCAATGAATTATATCAGTTCAAACTCTTGTGAATCTATAAACCCACCTTGGAATGGATGGTTCTGGTTTATTAATCGATTTTTATGGACAATTTTCAATCAAAGATACCAGAGCTCAGCGAATAATAGAATTTTCAGCTTCCTCGATTAATTGTTTTATCAATCAAAGATCTAAAAAACAATGAATTACTATCAGAAACATAATGAAAATCTAAAATAATCAATTCAAAATGTCAATTGATGGGAAAAATGATTATTTACGATTGATTGCCGATCGTTAGAAAATATATGAAAAGTACTGAAGACGGTGCGAATTGATGAAATCAATGAATATTTCAAATTCCGAATTGCAGGTGGTTGTATGCACATGGTTTGTACAAGAGCTGGTTGCGGTTTCCAGTGGTGTTGGGTCTGTCAGACTCAATGGACGAGGGATTGTATGGGAAGTCATTGGTTTGGATAATCCGAAACAATGATGGTTATCGATCGCTTAAGAGATTGTCTCAAACTAACAAAGGCGACAATAATTGTGATAAGTAGTAAATAGTGAAATGAATTATAATTGTATAATATCGTTGAATTTGTTGTTTTTCTGTATTTTAATCATTAGATATACACCCTTCTTCATCCTACACCCGGAATCTCTAGATCAATCGCCCACGGGCTGTACATTATTTACACGTTAATTAAAACACCAACGAACGAATACTCACGGTTTTTTTTTTCTTTTCTTCTTATTCATACCAAATTCGGTGTTATTATTAGTAAATAGGAAATTGTCTACTTTAGATATGTACCGATAAGTGACAAATTCAACTAGATATACGAATTTAGGTATATCTATGTATATCTGGGATTAGGATCAGCGTTTTACCGTTATTACGCCTAGAATTGATGAAAACTATTCATATCCTAACAAGTATATGTATTAGTTATAGTAACGCGACTACGGGAGGGCGCTAATGCGATAATAACTGTTATTCTATCCTATTGCTGTTTAATTATTATTATTATTATTATGTATTTAAGGGTAGTAGATCCCAACACATAAATAGTTGAACCGTTATGCTATCAAGAAGCAAACTTGTACATGTATTTGTCCTGCTGCTCAGTGTCAGTGAGTTACTGTTTGAAAATAGAAAATATGAACATTTTTTAAATTCTGTATGTCAGCAATGTGGTTAAAAGTCGAATCACTCATGATTAAAATTCAAGTTGTGGAATAGAAACTGATTGGAAAACGCATACGTATGAAATTGTCAATTTTTTTCGGGGATTTCCTGTCTGCAATATAGTGTTGGAATCGACTTACTAATGTTGTTGTAATAATAATCCTATACTGGTATTTAAGTTATCTTATTTACAAGCGATGAAAATGCGTGATATAGTAGAATCTTACAACGAAACGGACGGATTTCTTTTGCAGTTATATTCACAATGTCGTATAAAGATAAACAGATCCATGTATAAATCAAATTTGCAGAAACGAAGATCATCGAATCGTACGATTGCCTCTGCAGTTTAATCAAAGAGAAACAATTATTGGGAACAATTTATTTCTGCATCTCGATCAAACTTCATTTTTCTAACAATTATAATATAATAATAAAAGATATCTTTTCTCGCAGAAAAAAAAAGTACGGTGTCCCTATATCTACACAAGTATTCCTAAGGGGATAT
The DNA here is from genome assembly GCA_963989295.1 of Ametastegia equiseti. Classification (NCBI taxonomy): domain Eukaryota; kingdom Metazoa; phylum Arthropoda; class Insecta; order Hymenoptera; family Tenthredinidae; genus Ametastegia; species Ametastegia equiseti. The sequence continues at coordinate 22,898,526 of OZ022390.1, read as the reverse complement.
AAAACACGATTTTACACTTGGAATTTTTCAGACCTATTTTCTCAGTAAAAACATATCCGATCAATGTGAAATTGATAATCGAGATATAAAGAAGAATTGAACAATCGGCATGATACTCTTCGATTTTCAAAAATCGAGTACAAGTTCGAAAGATTACAACTTTTGGTCAATTTTTAGATATCGGCAAGTATCATGCCTTTCGTTCTATTATCATTTATCGCTGTTATTATTTCAGGATGTCGAGTTATTTGTTTATTACAAATTCCCTGAAAATTCCAAGTTTTTCAGACAAAAATAATTATCCACAATTGTGAAGTGGAAGCACAAAATTTTTCTTCAAATTATTGTAACAGAATTGATCTAATATATATAAAGATCATAATAAACTTTCAAGTTTTGAAGAAATGTGGAAAAAATGGAAGCCAGAAATTTTTTAAATGAACTACGCGGACATCTTTCGAATATGTAGTTTCAACAAACAATTGGTCGTCAATCGATCAAAAAATTGCGAAGATTGCTAAATTCAGAATAAAATAGTTTCCCAAAGCCGGAAGTATCCGATTGTGCAGACGAATAAAAAAATCCCACTAGACTTTAAAAATTTTTAGATCAATTTGAAAAAAATTCCAGATACATAATTCCCCGAGATTTCAAGGTTTTCTTGAGATAGTTTCGAATTCTCTGAGAATTCCATGATTCCAAAATCTCCACTATGAGTGCGGACGCCCTGAAATATTACATTGATCGAACATGTCTTTGCCGAAAAAATATCTGTTGAACATCGCGTTAAATATCCTCTCAATTAATAATCTTTCGAAAACAAAACAAAAAAATCCTGCTAATAAACTACCCCACGTCCCGTCAGACCGCGTTAGTCTGTGACTGTGGCGGAGGTGTAAGTGGTGACCAATTCGACTGATGTTCCGACCCAGAAACATCTTGTCGTTGTTGTTGCTGCTGTTGTTGTTGTTGTTGTTGTTGCTGTTGTTGTTGCTGATGATGATGTTGGCGATGATGATGATCTACTACGTTAGAAAACCTCCGTCCGGCAGCCTCACTCGCTGCATCATCATCAGCAGTATTCTGTTCCACGTATCCAACACTGTTATGAATATCTTTAGGAGGCTCGTACTCCGGCACGGAACTAGGAGACGGAGTTCCCTGCGGGTGTTGCATGTGAAGTTGAGGATGGTGATGTTGATGTTGGTGAATAGCTTGTCCTCCGTGATGATATTCAGGGTGATATTCGTGCGGTGTGGGGTCGGGTTCAGTGCCAGGTTCGTTGGTTGGGTGAAGAGGTTGATGAAGACTCGGAGTAGCGGGAGGATAAGGAGATATTTGATGATGAAGATGAAGGTTCAGGTTCAGATAAGGTTGCTGCATTTGATCGCTTGGAGAAGGTGAGGGATGAAGCCAACCCCCTGGTTCACCACAGTGTGTGTGTCCGTGGGTTGGCGGGGTGCTGCAAGGCGCGGAAGGAACGTAAAGGGTGCAAGACGTTGTTGTGGTTGTTGTTGCCGATGCGGAATGTCCGTAAGGCGAAGAAGCTGATGATGAAGGTGACGGTGAGGCTGGTGGCCAGTCCTGAAGGGGTCCGGCCGGAAGGGCTTCTGGACTTCGGGGTGCCCAGCCTACGTAAGTTGTCGAATGAAGTAGAGCAGGGCTGTAAGGGTCGACGTGTTGTTCTGCGAAGGAGATTCGGTGTGATTATTGAAAACGATGAGTCGAAACGTATAACAAGGGCGGAAAATACTGTTGAAATGATCCATAGCTATTACCATCTTGGATGTACTTTGTCCTGAGCGTGTAAGGACCGGGTCTGCAAGCGTTTTTGTGACTGACTGATATCGAACTTGGTAAATTGGCTGAGCCACCCTGTGGCTGACTTTGAGTCATAGCAAGGGCTGGTGCTGGGTTATATTCGTAGCCCATTGTTTGCGGTAGGAACCAAGGACCAGTGTCTATAACATCGAGTCATGTCATTGCAAAAAATTTCTTATGGATTCATTAGAGGGATGAATCACGGACGAGATACGGCGTGCAAAATGCATAGGAGATATTAAGGAAGTATAATTGTGAAATATTGGGAGATAAGTGCTAGGAGATGTTAGGGAGGGTTGGAAAATCTTGAAAAAATCTTCGAAAAATATGGTGAAATATCTAGAAATGTTAGAAAATTTAAGAGTGAGATGCTGGGAGATATTTAGAAATTGGATACATGGTGCACGAGTTTTGGCCTCGTGATTCACGCCTCGGGTTCATTGAAACATAGAGAGAAAATTGTACCCTTTCATCATTCGTCGTTTGGAGTAGAAAAAGTTCATACGTTGTTCAGTGTATCACTAATCGTAAGGGGGGACTTCGGAAAAATTTAGATGAAATCCATTTTATCCTTTTTTGAATGGCTCAGAATAATCTAATGAAAAATCTCTTCCTACAAAAGTTAGTTACTGTTAGTATGTGTATTATGAAAAAGTATGAAGGTTCTGCGATGAAAGTGTCTTAGAGACGCAAGGAATCTTTCGCAGGAAATTTCCAGCGTACCACTACAAGATTTTTTTAATTAGATTTGTCCAATTCATTTGAAAAAAATTAAAAAATGGATTTCATCCAAATTTCACCGAACTCCCCTCTTAATAGACTAGACATCTTTAATGGGCATCAATTCTCTAGTCATCTGCAGACGTATACGTGAATATATTTATTTATTGTAGAGAGTTGTGAATGAGAAACGAGGCCAATTAGTAGACCGACAGTCGACAATTATTTCTATACATAGATACAATTAGTACACTTACATTGTGGATAAGATTGAGTATCGCTGGGTCTTTCTTTCGCGTCGAGAAACGCCTTTGCGAAGGGATTATACTTGATCTTGAGACTAGTTACTTCCTCATTTTGGTAAGCCGTTACCGCGATGAATTGTGTCTCGGGAAATCTGTAGGTCAGTACCTACGACAAGTTTTAATAATCATTCTAGTTCCTTTTCCAAAATTCATACTATCAATTTTCACCTATGATAACTTACCGTCCTTTGCTCCTCGGCACCAACCCTTACCAGATGTACCCTAGGTTCGTATTTGTGCAACGAGTTTAGCATTATCTGACCGTTTCCATTGGACTTGTTCGTTAATTTAACCTTTGCGAAGGATACAGCCTCCTTCATCCAGTGGGCACCAAAGTTTGGACTCTCTGGGTGAATGTAGATCGGGTTTGGCGGTGCTACTTCCGCTTTTCCACCAGGTACCCATTCCCCGTTTACATACTTCCACCTGTGTTTAATTCGCTGTTAATATCAGGAATTCAAATTCTGTGCGGAATTGATACAATTCTCTAATCATATCCTATAGCTTGTGTATATATCTATTGCTGTTGGCGATCTGTGCGCGTATAGATAGAGTACGAAAATTATCGTGTTTTCATTTCCTTGCACACAGTTGATCATTTTCCTGTACAGAACTACGTGATTTCGATAAACTTTCGTTCACAGATGATAATATGATAGATTGAATATTCAAAAAACTACAATAATCGAAATTTTGATGTTTTTCGTGGTATGGAATTTTGTCTTGTCATTAACATATACAAATGTTTTGATAGCCGGATTTCGGTGGAATATATGCTGCAATAATGAAAGACGCAAGTTTTGGAACAGGGTATTCCGAATCACGGTGTATTCTTTTTTGCGGGTAAATTGCATGATGAGATCTCATTATAATGATCAAACATTGGTCATCACGTGCGAGCACGTGCGAATTTGTGTATGATTTTTTTTTGTTTTTCTATATTGCGAAGCTGACATCACGCGTATATGTATACGATCTAAACATGTTTGCACCACCGTTCCGCAGCCTTGCATAAAATTTCGTTAGTATTTTGAGACTATTTCTGTACATTTGACTATAGAGACTTTGAAAATGTACTCTTTCAAACTTTCTACGTATGACGTCGCTTTCTATTTGCGATGCGGATACGTCAAACCGCGGACTTAATATACGTATATATGCCACTTTTTGTGGCAGCCATCGAAATTCCAGAAGCTATATAGTCCATGCTGATCTCTATGAGCTAATATCAATAGAAAATTCGAAATATCCATAGAAAAACGTAATTTGGATTTCTTCACGTCGTATTTAGCTCCTGAATTGTATATCGACAATGTTTATGTATATCATACTGATCGAGGAACATTTTTTTACTAATTCACGACTCGTCGGTATACGCGTATCTCTAATTCATATGATTGTACAGGTACTTCTTTCCAACTATATTCGAATATTTGAAAAAAATGATATAATAATTGGCTCTCAAGAAGCGTACGTATACATATAGAAGTAAATTTAATTCGTTTCGCGATAACTCTCTGTTAATTAAGTCATTCTTCTTTGTCGAGTATACCGCAGGATGGTATGTAGGTACATACATCATGATATTCCTGCAATCTTAGAAATGGTCGTATATTCGTTGCGGCATATTTTATGACTTTGAATTTTTATACACACATATATATCATTTCCGTTCGTCTATATACACTGCATATGTGTATACCTGCATTTGAAAAAACCCGATATTTACGGTATGGTATAAAATAATATCATTTCTTGTATACACTGTGCAGTCTTGCAGATAGATGACTTAAAAGATAATATGTAATTCCACAGCAGGACTTGATTTTTCGAATATTTTTTGGGTTCCTACAGGTTCATTTGTCAGAAAAGAGCAGAGCCGTATATTATTCTATAAAATTGAATGAATTTCGTATCCATAGATTCGTATAATATCGCACTTTTGCATGCGAACGCGTGTATCGAACTGCGAAATCTGATCTGCACTTGTGTAATAAAGTTCTTCGGCTGTTTTCTGGTTTTTTTTCTTTCTTCTTCTTTTATAAGATGGCAAATTAACTCTCCGTGGGGAACGTGATTTCCAGATTTCATACACGTGCACTGGATGTTTGAGTTTTCGAATCTTTTCATGATTTCAAAAAAATCAGGTATAAGAGATCCAGGTTACTCTTGGAAGTGTCTACTAAATCACCAATAGCTAGTAAAGTCGAATGTTTATAACTTCAAATCTCAAGAAAAACTTCAAAACTTCAAGAGAAATTGAAGATTGAAATTTTTACTGGGCCGTGAAAGACCCACGTTGCCGGTGTATTATAAAGTTTAATCAAAATTCTGTTTCAGATGTGAGGAAAACTCCACTACCCGACGGATGAACGCGTTACACATAATTAACATGGAAAACAGTCGGTCCGAATTTGAAGAATTGTGTTCTCAGAATATTAGTTTTTTCTGAACGTAAAAACGATATCGAGATCGATTTGTCTTCGATTCGTCGAACATTTTTCAGTCTCGAATTAAATTTGACCCTGCAGTGATACTGGAGCTAAGAAAACTTGAATCACCTGTGAGGATCAACCTGTACGAATTCCAGAAGCAAAGTGTACATGGCCGCCGGCTCCAATCCTCGAGCGACGACTTTGACCACAGGAAACATTCGCCTGTAATATTAAACAAACGATAACAAACAAGAAACTTTTGCACTGCACAAAAATCTTCTCTATTTTTTTTTTCTAAATTCTAAAGCCCGGCTATTCAACTTCCACACAATCTTCTATTGCACAAGAACACGTCCTCATATAACAACATCACAACCACTTTAGGAGAAAAATACACGATGAAGAACAAACGTAGCGAAGAAAAAAGAAGAAGATAAATCCTCTAAAATTCAAAACCGAAAGGGAAAGAACAGTAAAAATGTTGCCAAAATTTTTAGTACAACGATAAGAAGCGTGTCTGAATAGTTAAAACGTTTAATAAAACTTTGATGTGGCAAAAAAAAAAAAGAGAGCAAAAAGAAATAAATCGCGTAATCCTTGCGCACCTTCCATTTTTCGTAACAATCATTTCGTTGGTGATGCACTGAAACCTGGTCCAAAGATCTCTGTCCTCAAGAGCAAGTGACAAATTTTGTCCTCCGGGGCATTGTCCCCCAGGATTATTATTTCCTGTCGGATCATTTCTGTTATTAACATCGTCAACGAGTTCGCGATCTCTTTCGCAGCAGGAAGACCTCGGCGGACTGTCACCCGAAGATGTAGCCGATGATGCAGCGGCAGGATTTGTTCGCTGCTCCTGAAGGCCGGCCGAGTGCATCATTGACATTAATTTATCTTGTATATATATATATCTGTATATACATATATATATATATGTAGACTTGCGGCTCTCTTCTTTCTTACTAAGTTTACAGGCTTTTTGATGAATTTATCAATTAGAGACGATTTAATCACCGACGGCCACCAACCTCACTAACACTTGACTAAACAAAGTAATTATTACTCCCGTCCTATTCCTAAAGCGGGGACGGATACAGGGACGCGCAGGGACGCGACCGTCGCCGTATGTACGCGCGACTCTCGTCGCTATACTCGTGGGTGAACCTGGTTGTCACACTTGACTGCGATATTTCACACTACTCGGCGAACCTGGCTGCCGCAGGACTCGCGTTATGTGTCTTACTATTGCGGTGGTTTGCCTCCGGCCTCCGGCCTGCGGCCCGCGGTACGCCGCCTTTTCCTTCTTCTTTTTTTTCTTCCCCTTTTTGTCTCTCCGTCCTTTTTTCTTTTTTCTTATTCCTTCTACTCCCCACCAGAGAAAATTCTCAATAAGCTTCACGTAATAATTAGAGTTAATTAGGATTATTCGAGGGTACCAGCCATGGCTGCCCACTTCTCTCTATAGATACATGTGAATTATTCTCTATTCTTTTCTCTCTTGTATCTAATCCGGGGATACTATAGTCGTTCGTGTTCCCTCTCTCCTATTTGGGGGCTCCCCCTCTCTCCCGAACTACTTGAATATGATTTTTTTTTTTAAACCGTATATTTTTTTTACACCTTTTTTTTTCTGTACGTCAGGGCAGCCATTGGTCAAATGAATCGTTTAGCGTCTGGTAGGCACACCTTTGTGGTACCTGTACCACCAGCCCTTCGTTTGGTCGTGGTGAACGGTCATTGGTCATTGAGAGGTGAATTTTTTTTCATTCTATGGTATATACCTGCCTCCTAAGCGGCTTCTTGTTCTTTTCGTATTCGGAGGTTGTGCTGCAGGTACGCCTACGTCCGTTGTAAAACTACTACCTGTTATACCTGCCGGCTTATATGTATATATATCGCTTAAGTTACGCCTCGTTCGAGAATACATTATATATATGTATATAGGTATACCTGTTTTTATATTCGTGTTGGTTTTTAGACTAGCTGCTGCAGGTTCATCGAGCCATATTATAGGCTTCTTCGTACTTATACACGCTTCTGGTATTTATTTCGTTCAGGATTATACGTTGTTTATAGTATAAGTGACTTTGACTCTTGCCATATGATGCTGCATTTATCTATATTCATTTTTCTGGGGATTATCTATCGTGCATATTGGTTATCATAATTCAATATCGGTATTCTAGTATCACTTCGTGCGAAAATTTTCTTTCGTGGAGGCGGAGCTTACAATTAGTTGATTTCATACATTGCATGGTAGTAGTACATGCATGATAGTCTCTCACGTTCTCTAGACTCAATATGAGCATTGCTCGACTTATCCGAAGGTGAAAAAAAAAAATTCGAAACCATCATGACTGAAAATACTCGTGTTTTTAAGGTAAGTGTTTTAGTTACTGACGCTGTCCCAATTATTGCAATTTTTCAATGATTCCTATTCATATCTGTGAGTTCTCAAATAATCAAAAAATTAATTCGTGTTCTCTGAGTCGCTAGCAACTGATTTTTGTAACGGAATAATTCGGAACTTTCAGCATCGGTTTAGGAATTTGGAAACTATGAGTGTCAATAATTGGGGCTTGAAGTGTCAGTAATTGGTACACTTATCTTATTCCCTGAACAAATTGTACCGATGATTGTATCGCCGACGCTAACTTATACTTCTTGAAGCTTTTAGCTTCTGTATCATTGGCAAGAAGATTTGGAGAGACCGCAGACAGCAGTGATCGGGGATTTACCGGGTAGCGAATAATGTGCGGAATTATTTGTATTATTTTTTATATTGTGGCATCGCGCGAATCGTTACGAGGGATTAGATTTTTATAGGTATAATTGTGAATCCGAGGATAATAGAGTGTAATATCTACTGAGAGAGTTTGAAAATCCTTGACCTGAAACTCAGTCCAAAATCCAGCTATTAATTGTTGCCCTAGATTCTACAGTTTGATCAGAAACTCCGGTTGCATAATATTATATTGAGGAAGTGAAGAAATCAATGAAAAGTATTAGATTCTTTGACCAAATGGATATCAAGTAAAATATGTTTGAAGTGGAGAATCCGCCAGCTAATTGATGATCAATTTGTGAATTTAATAATTCGTGGTGCTAATTCAGTGCAAATCGGTTTGTTATGCTTTCGGCAGATTAAAATTTCAATTCTAATGAAAATTTCTACGATTTCGTTCAGGAATTTTGAATTTTCCGTTGTTTTTCATAAAAAATTCTAGTCCACTCAATTGTTTTACAGAACGAACGCCAGGTTTCTGGATAAGGTCTCGTCAATAGGATAAAAGTTTTGTTTAAAGTCAAAATTTCTCATAGATTAAAATTTAAAGTCCTAATTTTTCGGAGCATTCGCAGAAATCCAATAAATCTATTTTCATATCCAAGTAATAATGATAGAAAAACTGTGCTACGAATTGAAATTCTGTTCCTGGGAATTTTGACTAATTTTCAGGGAAAATCGAACCTTTGACTGTTTATCGTCAACACTTGTATGGATTTCCGCAATTTCTTAGAAGAAATCTCAATAGTTTACCGTTGAAAGAAAAAAGTGGAAGATTTTAGGAGTTCTTCATTAAAAAATCGTTATTTTCGTAGATGCAAGACCAGGAAGAACTACAATCTCTCATGAAACACTGCAAAAGCTTTGAATTTTCCCAGAGCTTCGAAGTAATTCATAAAAATAGAAATTTGAATTGATCCACAATTAAATATTTGATGTATGTAACAATGTAACAATGAATGTATTGCAAGAAGTGTGACCAAATATGCGCGAAACCAGCAAAAATTACAATTTCTCAATAAAGACTGTGCAAAAGGTGTAAATTTTGCCAGAGATTCAGAGTAATTCATAAAAATAGAAATTTGAATGGATCAATAATTACGTATAATTTGAATAAATGTATTACAAGCGGTGTGACCGAAGACTAAACGGTATAATAATCCGCGTATTTCGCAAGATGAAGATGTTGGCCTTGTTTGACAATGAGCTTAGCTTCGTAATTTGGGAGAGCTAGGTGCCTACCACGGGTTCATAAGCGAGGCCGAATTAGGCAGATACCGAACGCAAAAGGATCGGATGTTCTTCGACAAATTACAAAAATCAACAAAGTGCATGGCGCGGGGTTTGTTTGCGCTATAGTGCACAGTGGAGGAGTTTAGGTACTCATATTTTTTTTTTTTTTTTTTTTTAACAGGTATAGGTACGTAGGTATATACGTGTGTGAATATTACCTACCTTGGCGCATAAGTCCCGCAGGTATATGTAAGTACAGAGCCAAAGACTCTGATATTTGAAGAGTTCGTTTGATAGTTTGTTTGCGATCGGCCTTAAGTTCGGCTCTTGTTTGCTTCTTAGTTTACTCAAGTTATTCACAAGAATTTCAAAACTGTCTAAGTCCCGACTATACATACCCGAAGTACATTATATACCTATATATCTGTATAGTATAGCCTTCCTTTTGCCCAACTTATATTCATATTCATTATGACACCTACCGAAATACTCCATTCCTTATTATCATTTTTTGTTGAATTTTCAGGAGATGAAACGGATTACAAATATCATCAGAAATCACCATAGAACTATCTTCGAATCTATTAACTATCCAATTTTCTTACAAAACAGCATAAGAATAACGAAAAAGAAAATAAACAAGAAAATTTGCGTGTATATTATAGTTTCTAATCCAAAAAGTTTAGTACCTTTTTTTTCATTCGATTTCTATAACCCGAAAATCGATTTGCGGTAAAATTTTGACGAATAAAATCATTCCCTTTGATGTATTTGTGAATTTGGTAACGGATATGGAAAAGCGGTAAATTTGGTTGAATTTTTATCGAAAGACGAATCTCTGCTATCCGCGACACCCCGCGTAAGGTATAAAAGTTTAAAAGCACGTAAGCAACGAATCCGTATAGTAGCCAACCACGAAGTGGCAGGGAGTGTTATAAAAATTCTTGGGTTAATCAATCTTTATTGTTTAGTGGTGCTTTAACATTTTACAACACCTTAGCCCTGATGCAGCCCGCGGTTCTCTTACTGGCAAGCAACCCTTGGATATATATACCGTGCCATAACGCGTGGGCGGTGGCGACGGTATAAACGGCGGCTGCATTTCGGCAATTACGTAAGGTTTTTACCCGAGTCTTTTTTTCTTTTTTCTTTCTTTTCTTATTTCTTTCTTTCCTCTATTTCATTTTATTATATTTGAGGGATACCGCCACTTGTTTGCCGTCAAAGTAACCCTATGGGCAATAGAATATAACAATCATAACGCCGGTGCTCACCAATTCATATATACCCTGGTGGTCCTCATCGGTATATACCTGCTATTCATGCTTCCGGAAGAAAAAAATTTACCTCAACAGGTCTTACGTTCGAAAAATTTTGCTAATATCATCATATTTTGACTGATTCCCTATGCATTTGTTTCCATTTGCAATTTAGCCGCATTTAACTGTTGTATTAATAAGTTATTACAAAATCGCTTAGGAGGGTCTAGAAGATATTTTGGAATAGCTGTACCTTCTGCTCCTGTATCAAGAGGGAAACATCCTGATAGACTAAGATACGGTAAATCGGGATAGTTTAATGAAGATTTTGAATTTCGATGGCATAGGGTGCTGTATCTTGAACTTGTGAATTTTTCGCTCTATCCAAGATTGCAGATTTCTTGGTTAACCCTAGAACGGTAAACTGGGGTATTTAAACACTACAACGACATTATTATATCTCCCGCCGCAAGAAGACAGCTTTTGAAGTTTTTTACTCTCATACGAACTTTTGACCAACTTTTCATACTTGACGCAAAATTTCCGTAGGCTCACGTGATTCTGCATCCAAAAGCGAAAAAAATTGAGACCTCTTCAAAGTGAGACTCTTCATGTAAAATTATGCCTGAGATATGAATTTTTTCAAAATTGGGGTGTTTTCTCGCCCCGGATTACCGAAATAGGTAACAGAAAATAGGGTTACCGTTTGGGGTCAAGATGATGAGTATAGAATAACATTTTTTGGAAATACTCTGCACCAAACGTGCTCCAATGGCGCTTTGGAGTAGTTTTTTTTATATCATCTGTGACTTTCGAGGAAATTAATTTTCCTCTCCAAAGAAAAAAAACCTTCCCTTACAGTTTTCCCTCCATTGGATCTAATCGGCGAGGGAGGATATACCTAGTCATTGTTTTGAAGAGTTGTGAATCTTGTAAAATAGGATTGTAATGATTGGGATATAAATACAAGGTTTGGATTCAAATTGTGTAGTTTTTTTTATTTTTCAAATTGAGTAAAGTTTGGAGTCCTGTAGAATCATTCATTCCTTACTGTGTCACAGAAGGTGCAGCGTGGTGTATTTCAAAAAATATAATATGAACTCCGAACGTGATAGTTACAGGTACAGATTTCAAGTAACATTCATGCGATTCTTCATTCTTCAATTCGATTTGCATACATTAAAAGACGAAATTACCGGTTTCTTCATAACTACGCTAATGAATCGAATGAATTTCAGTGAATTGGATCAATTTTAGCGTATGTGACGGATCCAAACGGTTCATACAAATCTTAGGCAGGATATATTGGTAAAGTTAACAATATGAACTCCAATTACGGTAATATCAGTTTCAACTATGTCAATTCCGAGAAAATAACAAAAATCATGCATCTAATGCTGAGTGTTTCGTCGACGATTGGTGACATTTTGATTTTTGAACCAGTTAAAAAAGCATCGATTCCACGAAAGTTACCAACGATCTTGAAGTTGTTATAATGAATCTAGAAAAGCAAGTACCTACTTCTAGTTTTTTCAAACTGATATAAATTTCCTTGGAATTTCTCCAAGCACTTGACTATAATTAAAGGGATTTCCTTACTTACGATCCAGATCACATCTCCTGAAATTGTAAGCCTATATGTGAATCGCAGCATTCTGCGATATTTATTCTATCAATTTTCTTGCAAAATTGAGTAGATATATTCTGGAAAGTATCGAGCTGCTAGTATTTGATCGAAGATCAATCATGCAAACTGGTTATCGCCAAAACGAAGCAATCTTTAATTGTAAGACTCACGATTTTCAGTTGAGAAAATTCGAATTTTTGTCGGAATTGAAATTCGTCAAGATAAAAAATTCTGGCTCAGTGTGATCGAAGAAAATTTTCAAACCTATCTTCTCAAAGTTGTGGGTATATTTACCCTTTTAATGACTATCGTGTAAAATATATGTGTACGACTCGTATAGCACGATAAGTATAATAACGAGTGACCGATTTAATGATAGTCGCGATATTGAATCGCGTCTGATATGACGTAAATAATTGAATAATCTAATAGTTTATAGTCGAAGATTTCAAAAGAATTGAGCATCAAAATTAATAAGTAATTGAATGAATTGGTTACAACTACACATCATCATCATAATCATCGGCACAAACATTCCTCCGTGAATCTTATCAAATATCTTTTTCCACCTGTGCTTGATTATCCTCAAGCATGACGCAAATTCTTTCGTTTTGTTTTATAACATCGGACTGTTTAGAATTAGCCATCTGTTCATTAGCTTCCATCATTTCATTCAGACTTCCCATTTCGTTCATCACGTTGTTCGGTGTGCGACGATTGTGATGATCGTAACCCGGGCAAGGATAATTCCCATAAGTTAAATGCTCGTGTCCAAGGAGGCTGTTACTCTCGTGAAACAGACCTGGTTGTTCGATAAGCGCAGCTTGGAGTTCTTGAGCCGTCGCAGATCCTGGATGAAGCCATTCCTGGCTCATCGTCATTCGATGAGAATAATCCAAAAACGCTGCGTAGTTCTGCGGGGAAAATATCAAAACCGTAACAATTATAAATGACGTCAAATCCGTTCATTTTTTTTTTTTTTAACGAATTTTGAGAGAAATTTGAACACTTCGTAGTAAAATCAAAGAAAAAAAACAGAAAATCCTAGTGTTTAATGACAAAAAGTTTTTCCTAATTTTCCATCCTAAATCGTTCATCTCGTCTACAAGTGACTAGAAAAAATTCCGATATTTCTTAGAAAAAAAATAAGTCCGACGGTCCTTAAAAATTTGTAGAAGCTCGGAAAAATTATTTTCTCCAGAATACGGTTGATTATAAGAAGAAAAATAGAATGATCAAGTAAAATTTGGATACCGTAGCATTTTCCATGGTTTGACTGTGGCTAAATGGACTTGGTGTAGCTCCAAGCCAATAACAATCTTCAGGCATCATTTGAAAAAGATCTTCATCGGCAATCGAAGACATCGTTGGTGTACCAAGAACACTCTGAGTACTCGGGGAAAATGGGAACACAGGAGTGGAAAGATAAGCTTCGGGAATCGTCTGGTAGAAAAAGAAGATATCTTTTTAAATTCTATATATAAACGTTTATTTTCATATATCTCCCATAATGATAATAATAATAATAATAATAATAATAATAAATTTTGCTATCGGAGTTGAAATATATATATATATAATGTGTATATATATATATTGTATATATTATTATTTAGTACGGAAAAGATTATTTTCCCGTTTCGACGACGACACAGCTGTAACGTAGGTATTATGATAGTTAAGAATTGAATAATTTATCATATATATTTGGGAACGATCATATATATAGGCATTCGCTATAGCTCATTGATTATCGTTTATTTATACGAAAAAATTGGATTATTTTCTTGAAAAAATTTGCGAACAATAATTTCACACGTTAATCATATTATAGCTCTCGAGTGATTATGATCACTGTACCAAAACTTATAGGAGCGGTCAATTAATTTCCCGTATTTGATATTAATTCGTATAGCGTGATTGTGATGAAGTAAATGAATGAATATAAAATCTGATCGCGTATACCTATTTACCTTGTTTCGTATAATTATTCAATAATCAATTTATAATTCACAGAGAAAACGGACATGTATATTGATAACGAGTGATTCTAATACGTTATTATAGAAGAATCAACCGAGTCTTTTGTATTATGTTATATAGAAAAATTGGCATATACTATACATATGGTTGAGATCAATCGTATGTGTATAATTTTTTTTTTGTGAAGGGGTAATTTGTATTATTAACCGTGAAAAACTCTGTACAGCGTTGATCGAATCTTTCGTTTTCTGAATAATGTTATTTTTTTTTTCTTTTTCTTTTTCGTTATATATGATGCACGATTTTCCGAAACGTATGTATAGTTAGTTATAACGTTGTATATATTATGTTTGTATAGGTCCGGCAAAATTGCGATAGTTTATTTGAACGGAGTCGTTTTCAGAGAATAATTAGACATATGATATAAGATAATAGCTGATGGTATAGGGAAATAGCATGCAGAGTAATATAAAGAAAAGCTGATATTTGTCTTCGGACTTTTCATCTTAAAGGAAAGTTGAGAAAAAAATAAAAATCCCGATTTGATTCTTTTTTTTCTTTCTTTCGTACCGATCAATAAGTCGAGGCCACATCTGCAGAACGCGATATATTAAATATATAAGTCGCGACCTAAAGTTATAATGACAATTTCGTTTTTAGTTATCGCGTTATTTAACAGATAGTCACAATTTATGGATCGCATTTTATTCTATCGAACCTTTGTTATATCACATTAGACATTTAAACATGCCTAGATGCGCGATTCTTATATGGTAAGTATAATCATTATGTTTGTTGCATATCAGCGGTTTGTATAATATGAGATCGAATCGATCGATCAACTTTATGTTTTCCTTGTAATAACACATTGATTTCTTTGGTTTTTGTTTTTTATTTTTATTTATTTCCACCGATTTTTTGGGCGTGTAGGCAAATATTTGAATTATCAATATAATCATTTCGAAAATAATTAAGCTCAATTATAGTTTTTTTTTTCTTTTTTTTTTCTCTGAAATAAAATAAGCTTCACTGTAAGAAATTGGGGTGTTGAAATACGTCGTCACAGTGTACTATTTGAAATAAACTATTGATTCGCGTAGTTGATTCGAAAATCCAGTACCGCTTAATTTACAAAAATGTATTGCCCTGTCAAAATTAATCTCAAATGGTTTAAAATTGAGAAGGTAACCGGTAATAGTGTCAGATTGACTCACGATTAATCTCGAACAGTTTGAATTTTCTCAGCAATTTGCATTACAATAGTAGCCAGTACCGAAAATGTTTCCCAATATGATATACGGAATTCTTATGAAAAAGAGCAAATCTGAAAGATCAAGAGTTGCGTAAAATTGATAAATCGTCGTTGATTAAAAAAAAAAAAAAACTCATTATTGATAGATTCGATCTCACTTTATAAACGCTGTGCTGAATGATAATAATATGTATGTGTATAATATGTTTAGAAATGATAGTGAGATTTACTGATACAAACATTTATTATTTATTCATTTATTTATTTATTTATTTACTCTATTCCATTCCATATATGTATATGTATGTGTGTATGTATGTGTATGTATGTAAAATACGGAACGAAGTGTTAATATTGTTTAAAATATTATAATAATTAACTGGAAGTGCTGCTTTCTTCATATATATTTATATATATTTATATATATATATATATTTTTTTTTTGGTTTTCCTAATTTGGTTTTTTTTTTCTTTCCAACCACTGCGCGCGGTATCGCTGTGTAGTTTGATATACAGATATGAACATATTATAATATGTATATGTAAGATAAACCCCAAGTACCATAACTATATACACATAATACTATACGTATAAACGCAATGAAATTAGATTTTTTTTTTTTCAAGCGAATCATTAAATTGGCAGACGGAGTCAATTATTATCTTCTGAAGCATAAACAGTATAAGTAAGTCGTGTGAATTTACTAGATTAATTGATGAGTGGCCCGAATCACACACTGACGAGTGAAAATTTTAGAATTTTTACACGCCTAACAATTAGTTACAGGTGTTTCTCATGCTCGATTTCCTTGCTTTTTTTAATTTCTTTATTAATTTTATAATTAATTTTCTTCTTCCTTTTTCTATTCAACGGTAATAGAGATAAACTAAGGCAATCGCGTGAGGTGTGAACATAGGTGCGGGTGTGATGTTGCATGTATGATCGGTACTCGGGGTTTCACACGATTTAAATCCTTCATGCCAGAGAACGATGTTAATTGTTTGTTTTTTGTTTAATTTTAATTTTTGTTTGTTTTTTTCTTTCTTTCTTTTCTTTTTTCACTTACAGGTGAATCGTGTTCTCATTTGACAGCCGAGAAACTCCGTTCGGGGTACATAATATAGGTAGTTGTTATAATTATGATAATTTATGTATACCTACTATACAATATGATTTTAAAATTGTAATTATAAAACAATTTGAAAATACGTAACCGAAATCAGACGTTTTCAATTACTTACGTTTTCGTGTTCACGGTAAATCTTTAAACATCATTGATTATATCACGACAAAGCGGAAGCTGGACAAATGACGGTCATTATATATAAGCTTATATTGAAAATACAACAAAAGCCATCAAAAAATTTTACCACAAGTATAATATTTAGCAAATTTTCTAGATTTGAGGGCTTGCGAATATAGCGATTAAGCTATTTGTGGTATTTGAATGATTCGAAAATATAAGGAATCAAAGAAAACTATTATTAAATAATAAAAATAAAAAAAAATTGAAAAAAAAAGAACAATGACTACATATCACGAAAAGCTCACATGGAAGAAATATCTCGTTGTAGCGCACGACGCAAATTTAGCCAGCCATTGTAATAAATGAATAAATTCATAAAATATTGGATAACTTGAAAGCACTAGTCTCACAAGTTGACAACGCGGTTTGACGGTGTAAAGAGAAAAAAAATAAATAAATAACCTAAAAATGATAATGAGTGATTGATAATTATATAGTATTATATAATTAAACATCCATACAACGACGAACGTGATCGTAATATGTTGGGGTATACTGAGAATGCAGGGTGTTTAAATCAATATTTTGGTCCCATTATAGGTACAAGATGGGTCATCTAGCATGAATCGTTATATATAAATAATGATAAATTAATGTCTTTCATTTTTTTCTTTTTTTTTTTCTTTGTTCTTGTTTTCTTTTTTCGTATTTCCTTTTTATCTTTGTCATATTTTCTTTACGAATTATATACGTATAATTATGGTCTATGATAGGTAGGACTTTCATATAGATATATAGTTAATTATTTATTTATTAATTAATTTTTTTTTTTTTTTTCTTTAAATATCCTTATCATTTTTATGTTTTATTTTTTGGTTTTTTGTTTCTTTTCAATCAACAGGGCGCATCTCTATCTATCATCCTGTAGTATTATTATATAATAATAATAATTGTCTATAACATTTATACGTTATTATGGACCTATATAAGATCTACTCAATATCACATATTTATTCATTTAGTATATATATATATATATTATATATATTATGTATAATAATAAATATTAGTTTGACTATTAACAATGATAAAATTGTTAACATATAGAATGCTTCATGTTTATTCATTTTTTTTTTTTTTTTTTTTTCATGTATTTTTTATTTATTTATTTTTTTGATTATCTTATACTGTACGAGACACATGCATTGTTGGAATTTGATTTAAGGTATTTTTTTTGTTTTTTGGTTGCTTTCTTCTTTTTTTCTTAAAAATGTAATATTTTGCTAGTTTTTGGTTGTGTATATAATAATAATAATAATAATAATAATGATGATGATGATGATAATGATAATAATAATAATGATAATAATAGTAGTAGTAGTAGTAGTAGTAGTAGTAGTAGTAGTAGTAGTAGTAATCATAATAGTAATAATAATAATAATAATAATAATAATAATAATAATAATAATAATAATAATAATAATATGTATAATAGTAGGCATAGGTACTCGTCTATCTACCTAACTACGTAAATCACGCTGCGATCCGAAGTGTACGTAATATACATAGATGAATATATCTTATTTGAAGTATTACATGTATGTACACGTTTAGGTATATGTATACGTATAATCAATGTTTAAACGTTTGATAAATCGCGATTAGCTATTTTTTAATCATTAATATTAATGATATTTAGATATTATTATGAATATCATCATTTACTGATTTCGCATAGGTATGTATGTATGTATAATGTATAATATAGGTATCTGCA
Source organism: Ametastegia equiseti (assembly GCA_963989295.1). NCBI lineage: Eukaryota > Metazoa > Arthropoda > Insecta > Hymenoptera > Tenthredinidae > Ametastegia > Ametastegia equiseti. The sequence goes on along the minus strand of OZ022390.1, from coordinate 22,880,082 downwards.
ATAGTAAACGGAGAACAAGGAGAAATTGAGTGGTTATGGACTTTGGTATAGATGAGGAAGAGATTTTAACAGCTTATTATATTATAGTTATTATTTTTTGTTTGTTTTTTTTTGTTTCTTTCTCCAATTCTAATAGACAAGCTACGACGTACGTATGTATATGAATGTATACATATATATATATATATATGTATACGGAAGAATATAACTGGGGATATAAATATATAGGTTGGTATGTAATTATATCTTCTATAAATGATTAATTTTCATTTCTTTTCTTTTAATTTATTTTTTACTTTATAAAGTTATTTTTTTTTTCAAATTTTCAAATCCCCTTTTTCTCTTATTGTTAGATAGGTAGATAGCTGCAGTAAAACGCGTACCCATATTACGACGAATAAATGATGAAAAATAGAGAGAAACAGAGATATATCTAGTTATACATATAATATAGTACGTGAGATAGAAAGAGAAATATAGAGATAGATAGATAGATAGATAGGTATTGATTAACTTCGTTATCTTAACTAATATGATAATAATAATCATAATAATAATAATAATAATCATAATAATGATAATAATCATGATAATAATAATAATACTTAATATATCCAGTCCATCCAAAGGCACAATTTTGATAACTAATTGAAATTTATCGATTATATATATAAAGAGTGTGAAAAAATTCACGGACCATCTCTGTACGTGGTTGAATTCTTTGTTGAAAATAACATAAATACGTTTTGTTTTACATAAATTTTCTCTGACGCCTACACATAATATAGTTTACGCGCTAGGCTCCGTTATAAGTACGCACCAATCGGAGATCAGCTTTAGATAAATTATATATACTATATCAGAATGGTTGTAGCTAAAATCATCTTTTTTCGACGCCGTATAATAGGGAATTTTGCTATTCGAATTTCGGTTAAGCTGATTTCTGATTGGTTGGTCCTTATCGGCAATAGCGTCTCTAAAGTATATGAGTCGAAAGAGATTTTTGTAAAACAAAAAAAAAACGTATTTTTTATTTCCAACGAGGAATTCGACCATGTAAAAATGGCCCGTGAGTTTTTTTTTTTTTTATACCCTTTATATACATAGGTAGATATATTCTCATACTTTTCAAATATACATATATATTCATATGTATATATGAGGAATGTATGCATGTATACATATATATTAAATAATTCATTTATCCGACATAATTCATTCAAGTCGATCATGTCATGTCATGTCATATATATACCATATCATATCATATCATATCATATCGTATCAGCTGTCTTCGCATAAATAACATAAATACCTATTAATCGTTATATATTATATATAGAATATTTTTATATATAACGATTCGAATGATTTTTTTTTTTTATATATTTGACTCTAATCTTTATTGTATATATGTATATATATTATATTTTTTGTTGTTAATTTATTTTGTTTATTAAATCTAAATTAAATTTCGCTACCTATAACCCCAACGTAAGGGCTGTGCCAACGTGGATTCGTAACGGGGGTATTTGCGGGGCTTCGAATTTCATTGTAATACGCGGCCAGTGCTACGTTACCAAAATTACTGAAATTTGAAGTAAAATTTCCCGCGCTACCCCCAGACCCTGCCGAGGATCCTGTGGATCCTATAGAACCAGAACCCGCGTTTTGTTGCAAGTTGAAAAAACCAGCCGAAGAAGAAGAAGATGAAGAAGAAGAAGCTGTGCTTGCGGTTCGATTGATTAAACAATTGTTCTTCAAATCCCCCAGACAACCCTGTTCACCTTGATGAGACCCGTTGTTACTTACGTTACTGTTTTCGCCCACCATATTGGCGAAGAATTCGGATCTTGAAAATCGGCCGATTTCCGTCGAACCAAAAGCTTGATGAAATCCTGGCAGGGGTTGTTTGCTACTTGGCTTTTGTCGGGACTCATCATTTCCATCTGTTGTTTGTTGTTGTCCTTCGTCATCGTGTTCTTGGTGGCGGTGAACCTGGTCCTGAAGGAGACTCGAGACTCCGGTACCACCTGAAGACGAACCTCCTGATTCCCAGCCTTGGGATACTTCGTTGCATTTTGCTTCGTCTTGAAGCTGCTGCATTTGAGAAGGAGAGGCGGACGACTTTGCCTAACGAATTCAAACCGAAGAGACAAGAAAAAAAAAAAAAAAAAAAAAAAAAATGGAATGAAAAAAAATTCAAGTTTATTGGATGAGATTAAATCAAGTGTCGTAGTTGTTAATAAAGATTTGGTTTGTTATCGTGTCCCTGGTGGAAGTTTCTACCCCCAAGAATTCCAGCGAATTTTTTAGGAAATTTCAAAACTGTCGTAGTTTTTCATAAAAAATTGTAGTTTCCTTTTTCTAGTTATTGATCAGGAATGGTGGATTTCCATAGTTCATAAAAATCTCTACTTCACTCAAAAGACAAGTCTGGCAAATCCAACCAAAATAATTTTCTTGGTTTCTGATTTTTTGTCGATTCAATTGCGGAATTCTGTTCAACAATCGACAAACTGTTTCGCTATGTTAATTCAACTAAAATTGGCGAAAAGAATTTTTTTGGTGAATCAAGAGAATCTTTTGTTAAATCAACTCCACATTTTGTTGGCTGTGTATCTACCAAATTTTTTTTTATCAATTCAGCAAAATTTTGGTCGATTCAATTATACTTTTTTCTAAATGTTGTGCCAAAAATACTAGAAAGCGCTTGAATTTCTGACGGAAAATTATAGGAAAAGTTCGAGTTTTCTCAAAACATTGTAGGGAATTTCATAATTTCAAAGATGATTGACGATGGGTAGAGACAAAGGGCATGGTTTGAGCTCGACGATGAATTGAATGAATAAATATGGGGTTGATATTTGTCTCGGACAATTTTCGTTGGTTAAAATTCTATTGGTGATTTGTATAATGATTGGTAATTAGGTATTTGAATAACTCTAACAAATTCTATCAAGAATTTCGGATGAAAAATCAATAATCATTCGACATAATCGTATTATGATTCAGAAAATTACCAGATTCCGAGCAAAATAATCTGAAACCTCACAGGATTTGATACTCCAGGCTTTCAAAAGCATCAAGTAATTTGCCACTTTAATTCAACTGAAAATGTATATATTACGGGCTGGGATTCACAGTGTGAATAATCAAACAAATTTTCCTCTGCACAAGTGAATATAGTGAACATTGAGAAAATTATGAACAAATGCCATTTCTTTCGGTGAAAAAATACCAAAAAAAAAGCTAAAAGTGGAAACAAAAATTCACTTGGATCTTTGAATCGGCATATCATGCGACGACATGGGATTAAAGTTTTTGGACATAAGAAGCATTCAAAGATTATACTATACAAAAAAACTCCATCAATATGGTAAAAGGCTGTTAATACCTATAAGACGAGAAGGCTCTTAATTTTCAACTAAATTATTGTGGTCATACCTGAGGGTCTCCTTGACCAGTGTAAGCAGGATGTAGTCTAGGATTGACATCAATTTTGTTCTGGACGTAAGCCTGCATTTGCATTTCGTCCGAAAATGCGCAATGCTGACCTTGTTGTTGTTCTTGTAGAAATACCATCTGCCTGGATGGGCGAATAACTTGGTTCTGAGCTGTCGCACCTGCAGAACTCTCTGCAAGAATGAAAATGAAGAAAAAACAGGAAAAAAAAAACACCCACACATATGTAGACAAGTACCAAACATGATTGCAAACTATTATAATATGTATATCAAACGGATGTTGACTCTGATCCAGCTGCATGAAGGCTTTGATAATAAAAATATGAAATACTTACGCAGGGGTAGACCGCAGAACTGTGCCCAAGGCCCGTGCATGTTTGGGTTCGGGTGCAGCCCAACCTTAGACATCGCAGTTCCTCTCCCGTGATAAGGATTTCCTCCATTCTTGGAAACAGAAAAATGAGACCAAGGCTTGAAGATTTTTATTACCATAAGGTGAGGGTATTATTTATACGGAATTTTACGGTCTGACGCGTAAAGGAGGTCTAGTTCCATGATTGGGATGCTGTATTATGGGGCAGGATTGAAATTTTGAATTTCTAGAGCTGCGAAAGGTCGAAGTTACGAATTTTTCCACTTATACCAAATGGTAGTTTTTGTAAAAAGATTATTTTCCTAAAAGTCTACTTAGCCAATTTGAAAAACTCTGAATGAAAAAATACCGACGGTTTAAAATTCCGAAAGCTAAAGATCCGAAAGGCCAAAATTCCGAATCTCGGAATTCGCGAGATGTAACGTCGTTTATTTGACAGCTTTGTCATGAGCTTCCCTTAAATTTGCGGATTTTTGGACTTTCTGATCTTTGAACTTTCGGACCTTTGAGCTATCTGCATTTCGATCTTTTGGAATTTGCAAGTTCCGAACTCTAACGTTTCTAGAAACTCAGAATCGCGTTTCAAATAAATCTGGAATTTTGACCGTTCGGAACTTTATCCCGCCTACCTCAATTCATAAAAAACTACAATCAAGATTTCCACCAAGGCTTTCACTTGGTCTATCGTCTTTCTCAAACATTGTGCTATCAGTATTCGATTTTAATTCTCTCTGTACAGAACCGCGTGGTATTGACGATGATACGTTTTATCTGACGAAGTAAGTCGAGTAGGTTTGAAATTATCGAGTAACTATTAACACCTTCCTCAATATAGAATATCGGAGTCATCGAATGGCCTGCGGAGGTCAAAAAAACTTTTTTTTTTCCATTACTCATTTGAATAAATCATCGTCTATACATATGAACATATACTACGCGGGTGTGTGATTTCCATATGAAGTTTCTATACATACCGTTAAATTGAATTAATTATTAATTATCATATACGCGTTGTGAAACTACTCGTTAGACTATGCGGTATATACATTATCTAATGTATCACCCAGTTTCTGATGTTATATTTCACCATCGCAGCTGGATACGGAACAAATTTTTCTTCAAGTGTTAATTATACACAAATGAATATTAATTATACTTGTATATGCATATTCGTGTACCGAGTATAAAAAACTCCGATGTACGTACACCATATATATATGAATACGATGAGAAACGTATAGACCCGAGTTGGTATATTATATATTATTAGACGCATTTTAAAACCGTTATAAGAAATTTACAACTTCGAATATCAATTTGGTACACAAAAATTTCCGGTCAGTTTATATAATTCATATATATACATAAATATCTATGTATATATAATACACGCACATGGTGCACGGGATCCGTTTGGTCACTTCTAAGCATGTGCGGCTTCTGAAATACCGTTTACACACCCATAGCAATAAAATCTAACCGTCTTCTGTCTACTGGATTATACTACACCCGGGAATATAGGTATCACAGTATTTATGACAGTGCAGTAGGTATGTACTACCTGTGACGTTAGATATAGTCTATACTCTAAATGCTACATCCACTGCAAGTTACATATACAAACAGACCGTAATGTACATGCTATAGATCAGCAATTACGATCGACTTTTAGGGGTACACGTATATATGAGTTCCTCGTTGCTCTTGAAGCGTATCTTTGAATAGCTAAATCTGTTTCATTATAAAAAGATTCTTTCCACTGTTGAATGAACGTTTTTAGAGAAAAGTTTAAGGAATAAAATCAGACGTCACTATACCTCTATGTCTCAAACCGTTACCAAGTTATGCCAGTTATATCTAACTACCACGATTGCAGATCTACGGTTTGAGATAATCAAATGAAATCTTCGGGCAATGCTCATCAGATGTGCCGCAATGGAACTATGAAGTAGTTTTTTTTTTATATCTCCGTTACTTTGGAGGAAGTGAATCATTCTCTGAAGGGAAAACCTTGTCTTCAAGTTTTCTTTGTTAATTTTACACCGAAAGCAAAGTAGAAAAAATCATAATATTGCAGAACCATTATGCTGATTTAAAATCCGGCTAAGAATTCATTTTGTTGTAGCTGGAATCTTGGTCTGAGTAAAAATTAAACAACCTAGGTCAAACTAGCATAACTCAGTAACGGTTTCAGATACAGAGGTCTATGACACCTAATTTTCTACGTGAAACTATTCTCTACTACACTCATTTAACTGTGGAAAGGATCCTTGATTGAAACTGAAGTTATAGCTGTTCAAAAACGCAGTTTCACAGTTCCAGAAAAGCAGGGAACTCACATGAGTCTTCTTGACGCAATCAAACTTTCTCTAAAGTACCAAAGTTTTGTATCCATATGCAATGGGAATAAGAAGATAATCCTTATTCGATTGAATCCCGATCTCCAATTCGATCAATTCGACTAAAGAATGTTGCCGATTCTAGTGAATGCTGCCGAGTGGTTGAACCAAGTTTGTCATAAATTCCAGATTGTTTGTTTTTCGTGACGAGTCGTAAATGAGTCAATTTTGTCAATAAAAAAAAAAAAAAAATAATCGCCTTTGTAATCCGAAGTAACTCGGAAAAGCAGTTTTCGGGCTTTGGGTGATCAAACAGTGATTTTTGAAAAAAAAATAAAAAAAAAAAAAAAAAACAGTGACTGAAAATGAAAAAAGCGACAAACTATATGGTACCATAACAGTATATAATCTTGCTCAAAAAAATACCTGATAAGGATGCCATTTTTGACCGTCTCCAAACTCGGCGATAATACAGTAGTCGTTTGGACTGGCAGCCGGATTATTATGTGGTGAAAAATCACCACCGTATGGATTTCCCGAAGGGTTTGTTGATCCTGATGAAAAAACACCGGCCGTTGCGCATTCCACTTGCTTTCTCATCGCCTCTTTCGTTTTTTCCATCGTTCTTTGGTGGGCGGCCATTATCTGAAAATAAAAATGAAAATATATAAAAATTCATCGCATCATTATTAGCATGATAATTCAATCATTTCCCAAGCCGCGACTCAAGGACTATGTAATCATTACTAAGTAAGTGTTGTGGCATAAGACCGAAGAGGCCAAATCGTTCAAACATTTTTAATTTCAATTTCAATTCAATAACGAATAATCAAAGATGAATAATAAGTGACGTAGGGCTCAGATCCGAAGGGATGAAATTGAAGTGAAAGTAAACAAGCCAGGAGCTGCGTAGGTACTCCGGAAAATGTGTATATAGTAAAGGGTGAAAGATTGTCGGATGGGGTGGTGAATCTAAATTGATGTGAAAACACGATCTGGGGTTTGTAATTCCATCGAGGACATACCCTTGGCGAGATAATGGGTTTTAAATGCGCCGACGATGACGCTGGTCCGACTGGAAACCAGGGGTTTATAATCCTCCCGGTATTGACCTGTACCGATGGGCTGTTTGGCAGGGATGAGACCGAGGGCGATCCCGATCTCGATGAACAGGTTAAAGGATGATTTAGGAAACCGGAAGACGTCACCACGCCGCTGCTTGACACATTTCCGGTACCCGAAGACGAGCCTATCGCCGTTTGAAGAATCGACTGACGTGATAACTCCCTGCTTTGCTCTCTCATAGCTTTTCGCAGCCTCGCTTCTTTCGGATTGTAGACGTAATCTGGAATGCAATTTGAGTATCAGGATAACTCGGTTGCCAGTCCGAAATTTCAGTATCTCTTAACAGAACATACAACATTTCTTTACATCGTGGATTCGTTACTGAATTTTCTAAATCGTGCACAATTAAGGGTCTATTGGATTTTTAGGTAAAAGATTTATGGAGGTAAAACTGATTCTACTATAATTATCTACGAATTTTAACATTTCGTTGCTACCATGGGTAAATTTTACCCAGACATCACTTTGGGTAAAAAATATTTAACCAATGCATTAGTCACGATTTTTTTTTTAGCGAAAAGGTGAATTTTTCGAATTTATATTTTCTAGATAAATCAGCATTCATTTCTACTCCAAAATCGATCCTCTTTACACGTCGAAATAAATATCTGTTTTCAAACGTGCACTGTGCTACTATGTTTTTTTCCCTGGAAGTACCATATCTGATGAGTATTACAGTTGAAATTTGACTAGAAAATATTGAAAATTCGAAAAGTTATGATTTTTTTTAGTGAAAAGGTGTATTTTTTTTGACAAATTTACTTAATTACGATTTTTTTTTTAACATGTTTTGATTTGAATTTTGACCCAACAACTTTCCACACATGTTTTAGAATGTTTAAAGTATTTTCGGTATTTTTTTGACCCCGATCGGACTGATAGTTTTCACACAGCAATCATTTGAAACTTGGCTGGGTAAATTTTACCCAGTGTGGCTACTGAGTTATTCTGCTACGAGGTGTGGCCACGAAGGGTTAACCAACATTTCAGTAATTTCGAACATTTCATAGTTTTTCTATTCACAAAATCGTTCTATCATCGATTAAGCCATAGAAAGACTTGACTGTTTCTCACGAAAAAAAACAAAAACTCGAAATCTCCCTGAAAATTCGTAAAAATCTGTAGAATTAATTTCACGAAAATGCAAACGTTTCGTTCATTTTGATTTTTCCAATTTTTATAAGAAATATGATCGATTCTTGCAGTTTTTTTTTTGTCAAAAAAATGTTTATTTATTCCTACAAAACATTAAGATAAAGGTGACAATCTCTAAGAATTCGAGTGATAATTTGTGTAATTATTTTTAAGGGATGATCCATTGTCCCTGAAGAATATTATACTTAGAGTTTTGGGACAATTAGAACTGGAAATGTGATTGTTGAGGACGGATTGATTGACATAGATCGATTGGTACCTATATAGCGTGGCAAAATTTTGTTACAAGAAGAAATTGTTGGGCTTCGAGCTAAAATAGCCGCAGCTAACTTTGATGACCTTGCCGTGTCCTTCTGGGGAAGGGAACTTATAAATCGAATGAAAGAGAATTCAGGTGTCCATGTACTCTATAGCTTATAGGCGTCAGATTATTGACTAAACGTGTAGTCGCGTTTTCTATTTACGATAAATCACATTCCTAAGGACGTCCGGTCAGCACGTGTCACGAAACAGAGCCTCAAATTTTTGGCTTACCCGCAATCAAACGACTTTGACCGAGTATCCTCATGCCTAATCGTAATAATTATCTCCCTCCCTTTTTTTTGCCTTTTTTTTTCATTTTTTGCCGTTTTTTTCGCCCCCTACTATTTTTTTCCGCAATTTCTGAAAATCGATAATTAATTAACCAAGATGCAAAATAAACAGGGAGCGTATCTGTCGCGATAAACAATTCTTTATACAGGTGGTACTTAGACCGCCCGTCGTATAGGTAGTTAGAGAACGGACAGACGTTGCAGTGGGTCAATAATGGATATTACGATAATTGGATACCCGCGCGATGTCACGGGTGATCGAGTTTTCTTGTACACATTGTTTTTTTTTTTTTTATTATTTGAAATTAATTTCGACATCAGAATTTAAAAAGAAATTATCCCAACCCAGAGACACTTTCTCGCATATAGGTATCTATCGTAATATTAAAAAAAAAAAACGGTGGAATGAAACTTCCTAAACTTGAAAAGGAGAATGAAAGAGAAATAAAGAAAGAGGAAGTTGCACAGTTCTGAGTTGACCAAGTGAAGGAAGAGGGATTAAACGAAGATATGGTGATTTTGAAAAAATCAGAATCAGGGATACATGCTCTAGAATTAAAAATGGACAGGCAAAAACAAAAAAAAAAAAAACGAAAACTTTCAACCCAGTTCCCCATGCTTTAGACTCCGGGGGGCAGGATTGAAATTCCGAATTTTTCTACTACCGACTGATTGCAGTTTTTCGAAAGATTATTGCCCCGAACGTCTTAGACGTAGTCAATTTGAAAAACTCTAAATGGAAAAAACACTGAAGGTTCAAAATTCTGAAAGCTAAAGATCCGAAGGGCCAAGACTCCGAATCTTGTAATTCGCGCCATGCAACGTCGTTTGTTTCACAGCTTTGCCACGAGCTTTTTTTCAATTTGCGAATTTTTTGAGTTTTTGAGTTTTTAGCTTTCGGATATCATCAGGAGATTCCAACTCCTGAACTCTAACGTGTCTAGAAACTCAGAATCGCGTCTTAAATAAATTTGTAATTTCAACCGTTCGGAACGCTTTTGGAATTCGGAACTTAAATCCCGCCAAAAAAAAAAAAAAAAAAAAAAACGTGATGATTTTTGAACTCGAACTATGTACAGTTTAGAGTTTGAAAGAATATTTTTAGCCTCTGGGTCAGCCAGAAAAGATAAGGGTTCTGTGGGCGTCGAGATGGAGCGGTATGGATCGAAGGTATATAGATCGTATGGCAACGTACTGGCGAGAGCCACTGTGTGTGTGTCTGTATGTTCCTAGTCACACAAAATAACCACATAGAAGAAAAAGGCGAGAAAACACACGTTTGCGTTATATATCCACAAACACACGTTTATACACAACTTACACACCTTACACACACACACATGCACATACCCAAAGCAAGTTGCACGTGCTGTGCCAACTACAAATACCATAATAAAACACATAGACATATTTAAAGATGAAAATATAAACCAATGTACCTAATTTTCAACATAACATACATGAATATTGAGTAAATAGTGCGTTTATGTACTGCAGGATGTATCAGAAATTGGGCACTTTCCTTGCACCTGCAGTGGATACCTTGTGAAAATCTAAAACGAAAGTAATCAATGAAAAAATGTCGAGGGATTGACCGTTTTCAAGTTAGAGTCGTTTTAAAGTTCACCAATACGAGAGCCGATAAGAGACGAGTGCAGGACCGGGTCACCAGTCTTCGGCACCCTGGTGCCACTTGTCAGTCACCGGACGTAATATTTGACTAGAATTGCATGGTCAAAATAACTCGGCTATAAACCAGCGATCTTTCGTTGCGGTTTGCTTTTCGTTTTTTCGCTTGGTGAGATCAAGTTGGCGAATACCCCGCTAAGAATCCCAATAGCCTCGTAATATTCGGCCCTGCAATGGTCCCTCATCTTCTCTCCTATTGGCCAACTTTGAACGGCTCTAACTCCGAAACGGTTTATCCCTCGAATTTTTTCATTGATGATTTTCGTCTTGGATTTTCACAAGGAATCTACTGCAGGATAAGAGAAGTGCCTAATTCTAATACACGTTGTATAAGCTGATGTAAAAGGGACATAAATGGGTGTAGAATGTTACATGAAGAGGCATAGACATGTATTATACATAGACATACGTGTAACGAATGGCTCGTCTACCTGTCGGATATGCAGGTGGTAGTCGATTGTACCGTACGTTACTTTCGATTGAATTTGACGCCGGAGTTACGCCGTAAGACGCGTAGGCGTTCATATTTTCATAATAAAAATTTTGTTGATGATAAAAGTGTCCGGTCCCGCTGCTGTACGGTTGTACGTAGTTGCAGCAATCCATCTTCGTACGTTTCTTTCGTTACGTATGGTATATAACAATTTATTATATCAGATATATAGTTGAGGTTTACACTTTTTTCGAGTAATAAAATTCATTACTTTCAGTAAATTTATTTTAACTTTACAGTTTCTCATTGAGCATAGTTTACTTCAGTTTTTTCCATTACGGTTTTAACTATACTCAATTTATAGATCCAATAACATTTGTCGATCATCTTCATAGAGACACACATTATCAATCTTTTTATTAATATACATTTAATTTTATACTTTTTATTTTAATTTTCTTTGAATTTACATACTTTGGTTTATTTTAGACATTTAAGTTTTTTTTTCTTGGTTTTCTTTTTTTCTATCATGGAAGAATTTTTATTTTTTTATTTTATTTTTTTATTCATTGGCCACTTTCCTCACACTTTCTTATTTTTCGTAAATCGTAGATTCTTTTTCGGTCTTTTATAACAGTATAATAATATTCCTAATTTATTAAGGGAAGACCAAATTGTATATTTCCTTCTTCTTCTTCTTCTTCTACTTCTTTTCCTTTTCTCTGCTTTTCAATGATTTTACTATCAAAATATTGAACGATTGAAAACGAGTGACAGCAGATGAACTCGGATGCACACGATATATTTGAACAATATCGTTTTCTTTCGCGAGTTTGTTCACCCTTCTTCTAGTTTTGTATTATTTCCGTAAACAATCGTGCCTCTTGAATCCCGTTTCTTAAATTTCTCTCTTTCTTTGGCTATTCAACTAGCTTCTCGCCGCAAATAATATTCAAATTTTGATTTGTTTCTTTTCATTTTTAATTTATTTATTTTATTCAGTTTTAATAGGAAGACCAAAAACCCGGTCAAAGTGATCGACGTACGATTGTATATCTATCTCACTCCCGACTTTATAGTTCCTATATATTCGTATTCGTCAAACGATATTTCGGCAGTATATAGATATAACAAACTGGTACCCTGCAATCTTTGCACGATTCCCATGGAATGAATTTCATCCGTTATTATAGCACCGCGATTCACGGCGTAACAAATATTATATATTATGTATAATATACGATTACATTAATATTAAGATTTTCATTAGTGGCGGTGGGTGTTGGCCGGATAAATGTTCAGCACAATAATCATACTTCACAAATATCCCCATCGCTATATATATATATGTATTTATTTATATTTCTATATATATTTAATTATTATATACTCTATACGTATATATTATTAATTATCTATATGTATGTTGTATCATTTTCTTTCATTATATGCATCATAAAATCCCGTTAAAATTGGTCAGTTTCTTGTTGTTGTTGTTGTTGTTGTTGTTGTTGTTGCTGATTCGTTTGGTTTTTTTTGTTTTGTTTTTTGTCCCGTTGTATTTCTTGTTCTTGTATATTTTTCTTTTCAAAAACACTCGCGATCGGTATACGTATAATTATATAGTATACAATAAGCCACGCGCTGCATCAAGAGAATCCGGTATATTGTAATAAATATCACGGAAGTATTATATTATAGATAATAATAACCATTTCCGGTTTAATATTTGTATACCAATAAATTCCGTTACTTCGTCAATATAATAATAATAAATCTTTTCAACTTTCTGCGTTTTTGATTGTTTATATAATGATTATTATTATTATTATACTTAATAATCGACGTCCTGCGCCTGATTTTCCATATACATATTATATATACTTTTTCTTTTTTCTTGTAATATATCTATACGTATATTATAGATATAGAATAGAATTTTTTTGGTCGTTACTCAAAACGCCTCTCTTTCTCTCTCTCTTCTCTCTATTCCGTTATTTCTCTTTTTTTCTCTTTTTTCCTCTCCTTCAATTCTTCGCTTTACATGTATCAATCAATCAATTGATTTGAAAAAGAAAAAAGTTGAATGAAACAACAACAAAAAAAAAAAAACGAAAAAAAAACAATCAACCAAAAAAGAAAACAAAAAAAAAAAAAACGACTACAGAACGCGGGGCGGTTCTTTCTTTTTTTTTCCCTCCCCCCTCCCTCCCGCCCCGCCGCCCCTAACGCGTTCAAAATTTAACGACGACGATTCGAAATAGATGGGCGCGGGTTGACGCCGCGTCGGGGTTGTCCTGGCCACGCGACTGCATTTTCGCGCGATACCCGCAGCTCGTCTTCGGTTCCCGTTTATGGGAAGACTTCGGGGCGCGGGCTGACAGATCGGACTGCGTCGTCAGCGGTAGCGGCTGTAACGGTGACGGTGACGTTGGTCGCGGTGGTGGCAGCAGCGGTGCGCGCAGCGCAGCACACAGCACCAAAGTATGCTGCCCCCTCCCCCGAGACACCGCGTTGCTACCACCGACGCGAGGACTGATTACTACTGCGCCGGCGGCCTTGCCTCTAGCTCGCACTAGCTGTGCTATTGCTCCTCTCGCTGAAACTGTCCTTTCCACCGTATAATATACCTGCGCATGCTACCTATATAACTATATATATATATATATACGAACCTACTTACACCCTCATACACATACTATACGTAATACGCGCGTGCGAAACGTGTATTATACATACATGTATGAACGTATTCTATACTCTTGTATTCTTATATACATATGAACTAGATACAAAATATATATATTTTTATAATATATTCATTTGTATATAAATTTTTAAAATTGTGTTTAGTAAACAATAAATATTTATACGAATATATAGATAAATATCGTAAACATGTGAATGAGGAGAAAATATAATATAAGTTAATAGATATGTGTGATGTCGTATAAACGACTGGAGAAAAAAGAGGAATGTATAAAGGAAAAAAAAAAACAAAAAAAAAACGGGTTTTCGAATCGTTTAAAAGTTCAAATAAGTGATAAATTTTTTTATGAAGGATGTATATTGACGAGTGGCGGGTGACGGCCGATGGAACACCCTGTATGTAGGTGACGCCGCCGACGACGTATAGAGCGGCGCGTTGTGCGGCCTTAAACCGCGACGCCGGGACGCCGCGACGCAATCAATACCTTCGACCGTACCTCTCTGCCTCCCTCCCTCCCTCCCCTGCCTTCCCCCTGTTCACTCTTCGCCCGCAGACTCACACATATACATGAGAAAACGCGAAGGTGGGTATGTGTGAGTCCGTTACACCTGCCCTCTGCGTCAACCCCTCTAAACCCTCCGGGTCCTCGCAACCCGTCGAACTCACTATACCTTGCGTTTGTGTAGATGGATGGATGGATGGATGTGTGTTGTGACAGGGGCGGATTGAATGGTTTTGTTACCCTGAGACGTTTGAATATTTTTACCGTTGAGTTTTTTTTTTTTTTTTCTGAGGGTGAAATTAATTTATTGATAGTTGTTGTTGTTGTGGACGATTGAGTTCCGTTTTCGTGTATTTAATATCGTTATGTGGATTTTTATAAGTTAAATGTATTCGCTTTTTTGTTTATGTTATTTTTTAGTGGATGAGGGAAAATGATCATGAGATGACGTTGAACGGTTGTCGATGTATATAAAATTCTTGAAAATTTGTGCCTCAGGGCCTTTCACCCCTAATCCACCCCTGTCGATGTTGGTGCGCACGGACGTACACCCACCCGTTCGCTTAGATGTATTTATACATAGCTTGTATAGGTGGAGGGTCTGACGTCTCTGTTGCCTTCTGCCATGCACTTCGATCCAACACCCTACCCTATATTATCCTCCTCCCCCTCGTACTCCTATTCCTCATCCTCATCCTCATCCTCATCCTCATCCTCATCCCCGTATACGCCTTCTATATCTACTCCTCACTACGCGATTCCATCCCTTCTGTATGTACGTCCCTTTCGTTAGCCCCACCACCTCCGACCTGATCATCGTTACGTTAGGCGAGACGGACCACCGCGATATCGACGAAGGGATGATGCGTGTCTACGGACGTGTGTGTGTGTTTTTGTGTGTGATTGGATCTGGATGTGTTGCGAATTTTTTATTTCTATTTTTATTTTTATTTTCATTTCTTGTCTTTTTTGAATTATTGTTGTTTTTTGTTACTGCAGAAATCGAATTATTATTTCTGTTTTATTTTTCTGCTTCTTCTTTTTCTTTTTTTTTTAATTTATAAAAAGCTAGTTCTGCTGATATAATAAACTTCCTACACGTATATGGGGTTTTCTTTTTGACTCCCAGTATCATACGGTTATCACGGAATCGTGTGGTTTGTCGAACGATAAGAATTTTGCAAGAGAAAATATAAAATGAAGGGTTCAGTGCTAGAGTAGCCCTATAATTACCATTGTGAATTAGGCCCATTTGATATGGCTGATGAAAGTGAAGATGAGCCTCATATTGACAATGTGGGTTAGGGTAATCTGGCAATGGACCCTTTAAAATATACTGCGATATTGGCATATAGGATATACATAAACGAATCAATAAAAAAGTTTATTAATCATGCCTGGCCCTATGTGTTGTTTTGTTTTGTTTTTGGTTTCAGATTCTCAAAACGTTCCTGAAACGCCTAATCTTGTAATTAAACTTTCGATAAGTGATGGTTTAAAAGTTTGTTCAATAAAGTATCTTACCCAAACGACCCTACATCGGTTGTTTTGTCATGTCAATTATAATGACACAATTGATTTGGCGAAAGAATTGGGATCAATTAACCTTTAATCACCTGTTACGTTACGTGAATAGCACCCCGATGAAATAATGGTACGAAGTTCCTATTCGAAAAAAGAATTCGGTAACTGCGGTAAAGTGTGATCTACAGTTTGAATGGGAAAATTTTCCAGCGAGAGCGGCTGCGCAGCTTATACGTTTCGAAAACTTATTGCACTCTGATTTTACTGTAAAGAATCTTTCATCTCTGTCGAATCGAATAACTCTCTGATATTTAGAGATTTTTTTATACCTATACCTAATCTGATAGAATAATTTACGAAACCAAATATGAGGATTTCAGAATTCTACGAAGTGGAATAGAATTTGGAAAAAATGTCCGATCATTAGGTGATACAAAATATTATTCTTCTTTCGCACTGCAGGAGGAAATTTCTCAGGCTGTAAATTAGGGTTGCGGTTTTTTGATTTAAAAAAAATTGTTATGTAATAAGAAATTTGAGCCAAACCTCCAGCTTTATTGCAGGAGCTTACTGTTCTCGTGATGAGGATAATCGGGTTAAGGTCAGGATCTATCTGTGACCTCGCTCCTTATGGTTATGGATACGCATGTACCAGTAGCTATAAGTCAAAGTAAAAGTGGTTTGCCTTATAGATACTGCAGTCATCGCACATTTGACAATTGAAAATCCATTCGAAAATGATTGAATTTCGAGAGATAATAACAATTTTTTCAGCCTAATCTGATTTTTTCAAAATATTTACAATTTATAGCGCTGGCTATATTTTTAATTTTTAAGTTTTCAACAATTTACGACCTCCCATGTAATCGAAATATCGGAACATTATATGCTTGCGAGATTTTACTATGCCTGTGATACTTCCTGTATAGTAAACTTGAAAAAGTTTTCGATTTACAATGGAGCCTGTGCCCCACAACCTGTACTTTGCTTTGACTGCATCCACTCAACAATATAAAACGACGTCTTAGAGATCCGGACTTTTATCTGATTATACTTCACGAGACTAGTGAACTGCTTTTATGAAGCCCTTTGTCAGTTGTTAGAAACTTTCTTCAAAACATAATCGATATTCTCCGTAATTAACTACCATCTAATTAATTCCTCCAATAATTTGCTTCTAATTTAATTTCAGAGCTAAATTACGTTTCACACGAATCGTTTATGAATAAAATTCAAGAATATAATTAAAAAACTAGCAATTTTCGTATTTCAAATTATTTCGTCTCTCCCAGTTTCGGAAAGGAAATTTCAATCAATAGTCACGTGCTGGTAAATCTAATCGACGCGAGGAGAGGATAGAAATTTCAAGCTCTTGTTTTTTCTTTCTTTTTTTAGCTCTCTTTCGCTTTTTTTTCTCTCTCTTTTGGTGGAATATATTGATGTGTCTACATCCCTTCGCGAAAGGATTTACGGAAGAGAGACGGACGGTGGACCAACCCGTGCCCGTGCCGTAAAAGCTCAGCGATCGTTGTGGGAATGAGGAGTTTCTATGTAGTTGCGCGACGCAACGCGACGCGACGCGCGCTTTTTCTCACCGGGATACTTCCGCTTGTGCTCCGCATCGACTTCTCGCGCCAGGGCGAAATACTTCTCCTTGATCCCCTTGGCCATGTTCTTCCATAATACTCCCAGCCTACATTTGTAAACGAAAAATAAATTTATTTCAAAAACCAAAATTCGTATTTTAACTTCAGAAAATATTAAAATCATCAACATTTTGGCCCATCAAAATGAACACATGTGTAAGATTTTTTGTTGCTAAAAATTGAAAATTCCACTTATGATCTAAAGGATTTTGAAAAACTGATACAATAAATTTCGGAATTTGAAAAGCCTCATGAAATGCTATGTCTAGTCATTAATTTCGCGTCGGACAGCTGATTATCGTGAACCGATTCATTCACAAGCAAATTAAGTATTAAATTCTTCTTTTAATTTCTACAGCGAAAGTGAATTATATTAGCATAGGAAAAGAGTTGCATAATGAGTTGGTTTGAATTTGTAAAAAATTTGGAAAGTTTTAATTTCGAGCGTGTGGAAGTAGCCGAATGACGTTTCTTCCGGTTGCTCGCGGCGCGGCTTAAAGAGCCGCGCGTATACCTCGAAGGGGGGTGGAAAATCAATTTTCCCTTCCCTGGTATCCATTTCTGCGGCTTTACTCCGTTCGTAGGTATATCGATAAGATTAGAAGCGTAACGAGCTGTGCACTTTGAACCATTAGACTATTTTTTTACCCTTTTGGTTGAACCTGACAAAAAACGCGTTTTTTTTACTTCCGGACTCGTAATGGATCGCGAAAAATTCATTTGTTGAAATATTCATCGAAATTTCGCGGCCTTTAACTCGAACGATCATAATATACCGTTTGAATAATTCGTAGAAAGAAGAGGAAAGCAGATTTTTAGGTTAAGTTGACAATTTGAGCGATAGAAAAAACTGTAAATTTGTCAAAATCTTAACGGTATGAGAAGCTCAGTTAATTTCTGCCATAGAGAAGCATAAATTCCCAAAGTTTCAGTCCAGTTGGTCGTGGGATTCGCGAGAAATTACAAATTGCGTTTTTGAGGTGAGCAAGCGGGTAGCACAGCAGCTTATAAAACTCACCGCGCACCTTGTGCGGAGGTGAAGAAGAATCAAGGGAATGATCATGACGAGGAAAAAAAAAAAGACGAAAGAATCGCGGGTAATTATTCCAACTGAAGTGGAATCGCTTTCTACTCTTGAATGCACAACAAAGAACTTTACCAAAGACTTAACTCGGCCATTTTAGTCTCTCAAAGTACAACTAGGTGTACGTATCCCTTAAGTTCGAGTACTGGTTGCATGCTCTTGTATAGGCCAAGCATCTAATCTGTCTGGGCGATTGTGCTTCGAGGGTTCACCGACCCTTGACTTTTGACCCGAATGACCCAAAGTCCCTAATTTCGAGGGTGGTACTAACTAGATAACGATTCAAGTCTCCTACCGTCATATACTTCCGCATAGATTTACCCAAAAAGCACAAAATTGTAAATTCAATTGCTAGAAGCGGAGAAAATAAAGTAATTTTTACTAGCCTGACGCTAATGTCCTTGTTTGATTCCCTCGGATTTTGTATTGCCAATTTCTTTCGCCATTCATTGGCAAAGAGCATGAAGGCGTTTGCGGGTCTAGGAATTTTTTGCTTTCCAGCGGAACTTCCGATCCCGCCATATTTTGCGGCAATATTAGCTGCAGGCGACGCGGTACCAACGCCGCAGCTTCCTCTCTGAAGATGAATCTGAAGGATATTTCCCATCGGTGTTTCTCTACGACGCGGTGGTTTTGGCTCAATGCATATTGGCTTCCTAGTCGTCCCTATTTCGGCATCGCTATTTTCGGCCAGGATACTTATCAGCTTATTCTTTGACGTCGTTATTCTAGTTGGACTGCTGCATCGATCTTCCTCGACGACGGGCGTTGAAGGCGACACATTTCTTTTCCGGTCGATATCCTTCGGCGATTCCTCATCTTTTCCTGCGTTTTTACAATACATATATATCATGGTTACAAAGAGGATTGATATAGTATATACGATTTTCGCAAGAATTCATTTTTTTCATATTATGTGTATAGTTATAGTCGCCATGATTCATCATCTTCAACGATGATTATTTCTCATCGATCGAGGATCCCTGCGGCGTGAATAATCGACGCAATAAAGAACAAGGGGGATACCTAGGGGAGGGGGGGTACCTTACCTCTTGATCCCATGATGTTCGTAATGAGATCATATCTTTCCATAATGTCGGAAGTAGAGAAATTTTCGATGATAAATATCACGTTTTAATTGGCCGGCTTATTATGTACTTTTTGGTATTGTTATAACGGAGCTTAACAATATATTGTATTATAAAGTAAAAGGCACCATTATTTAACGAAAAACTTTCAGAACTATAATAACGATACTATTTCGTTGTTGGAGAGCGCAGTTGTTGAAAAAATATGAACGATTTTCTTGTTCTGTCAGATTTTTAGTTGTCAAGCGTTACCCGACGCGATCGAGGGACGCTGTAGTCAACAATGTATGCAATTATCGATATTTATCCTACATCGATTCGATTCAACTTTCTTTTATTATTTCTCGAGCATTTGTTACCTATGGAAGATCGAGATATAAAAAAATAAAACAGAATCGGAAAAGTAAATCTCGGCGCCTTTTCTTGAATATAAAACCGGGAAGTTCAATGACTTGCGATCCTTATTCCATCTCATGTTATGTAATACTTTTGACTTTTCGTCTTTTTTGCGGGTTCTCAGTTTCTCATTAAAACAGAAATCTTAGAAAATGACTAATTGTCTGGAGAAATGTGACTGTGGTAATATGGGGATCGATTACTACGGGGTTTTGTCGTTGAAAAAAAATGCTCATGACTTAGAGATCAAAAGAGCGTAAGAAAGCCTTTACAGAGTATTATAGGAATCGATTGTAATTCGAAATTAAGTCATTTATTTATTTCTGTTGATCTTTGATTCTTTCATTTTCACTCTTACGATTTGAACTACTTTTCGTAATTTTCATAGAAAATTCTCATTTTTATCTATAAAACTAGAGAAGATTCAAAACTACGCGAAGTTTGAATTTTCCTGACAAATTCGTATAAGGATTATTTCCGTTAGATTTTCTCGGTGAATCCCACACGCATATTGTTGATTAATATCTCTTCGTATAATTCATGAGATGAATTATTGATCCAGTTTTCGGAGATTGGCTATTCATTACAATCCCGAAAGACAAAAAGAAAAGGACGTTCAAGCGGTCTTCAGTCTGATCGCTGAGGCTTACGATGTACTTTCGGATCCGCTCAAGAGAGCAATCTACGACCAGTACGGTGAGGAGGGACTTAAGAGGGGAGTTCCTGGCCCGCAGGACTATATTCAGCCTTATATTTTTCACGGGGATCCTTTGAGGACTTACAGGCAAAAAATATTCCTCATCATGATTAATACCTCGTCACGACCTACTACCTAATCTTTTCCATATTGAAATTAACCAATCTCTTTTCCACTGCAGCGATTTTTTCGGCACTTCTAGCCCCTATGCCGATCTTCTCGATGTTCTTGCCCAGCCTTTACCTCTCTATGAATTACCCGAAGGACGAGGAATCAAAAGAAAAGAGGAGCCCTTGATAAAACCACTTCTCCTTACTCTGAACGAGGTACTTCTTTCATTTTACATACAGAATTTCACACCCTATCGACTGACTGATTCCTTCCACGATTTTCTTATTTTGAAAAAGATTCTGATATTTTTTATCCTGTGAAAAATATCCAAAAATATTTTTGAAATCCACAATCTTGAGATAATTATCAAAGTCCTCTGACAATCGGGATCAAGAATCAAATTTTTTTGAGAACTTTATGAATGAAGTAGAAATATGAGGAGTGAAAATGCCGCAAAAAATGTTCCTTAAAAAAAATGAATTGTGCAGATATTTTTTGGCGGAGTAAAAAAAATGAAGATACAAAGGCTGGTATTGACGGGTGATGATAGGTCGACGACTATTCCAAAAGAAAAAATTCTTACGATTCCGATAAAGCCCGGGCTGCCCTCGGGGACTGAAATTCTGTATCCTGAAGAGGGTGACCAAGGTCCTACGAAAATACCCGGTAGATTGGCGATATCGATTTGTTACGTATCTCACCGGAGCGAGGGCTGGTTGCAGGGGGTTAATCAGCGATTCAGCGACGCTTCACAGCCGCCCTCGCATTTCCCATTTCAAACCACACAACAATGCATTCGAGACTATCGCCAACCCCTGCCATAGCTTATTGCCTTCGTCACGGGAATACGTTCAGATCTCCCTTGTTTCATCTCTAATTATTCGTATCTCGTCGCATTTACATCACATCGGACAGAGATGAATCCATCCTTTTTTTAAATCAATCTAGCTGATATAATCTTCGTTACCGAGGATCGACCCCATGAACATTTTATTAGAGATGGTTCGAACTTGGTAATGATCGCTAATGTATCTCTCAAAGAAGCCCTTACAGGATTTGTCGTCACGGTTAATACAATAGACGAAAGGATTCTTCGGGTTCCTATTACTTCTGTCGTATCGTAAGCAGACCACATCTTGATTTTTTGAATCGTTTGTAAAATTCATTTTTGGAAAATAATCGTAAAAGGACGAACAATTTATTCATCAATTTTTTCGTATGTGCATAAAAAACGGATTCAAAAACATTGGAATTGAATTGTTCGAAACATAATTTGCGGTGTTTTTTTTTTTTTTTTTTTTAATGTGTATTTGTAAAATTTGCTTAATGATAAACCTAAGGCCAGATTATGAAAAAATCGTGATTGGAGAGGGACTGCCGTTGGTGGAGAACCCCAAGGAGCGGGGTGACCTGGTGATACGTTTCAAAATTGAATTCCCTGCGTACCTACCGAGCTCTAGTAAGAATTACATCAAAAAAGCCTTCCGAGTATCGTCAGCTGGCGGTGACAGGAGTGACGCAGAGTACATTCAACGGCTTATTTTGGCCGAAAAACTTCGGAGGAATATCGATCTCGATATTCCATTACGCACGGAGCGCGAAAATGAAGATGATCAGTTGAGAGCGATGTGCAAAACGTAATATCGTCTCGGAATACATAAATTCGATACAAATATATGCATTTTGATTATCATATATTTACTTTTACCTATTTTCAATTTATTATTATCATGAATGTATTATGGTGATACTTAGATGAACATTGCATTATAACGAATGGAAATTTTCTGTAACAAATCGGGAGTAATAAGACTTGAGATTTATTTGAAAATTATTCGTGGTACCTGTGGTATATAGTTGGATGTAAAGTTTGGTAAGTGGATAGATTCATAGTTGTGTGTAAAGGTGGATTTTAATCAATTTGAGTGAGTGCCCCCAAGCTGCTATACTATCCCAACAAACTAAAATCGATTGGAATGGGATTGAATAGGATACATTTTGCAGATTACAAATTTGTATTTCTTGCAGGAAATTTTGATCCACAATAGCTGTAGGTTTTAATTTTTAATATTATTGAGACGTGTACTACATCTGATAATCTCAAGATTCAAAATATCTTTTTCAAATCTGAATTCGAAATCAAATGAACCCTACAGCGAAGAAAAAACATTCAATAATATTCGTTTGAAACCAATCATCAACGGAATCTATCATTAAATGAATTTTAGTTCAAATACGGCTCTGTTCAGTGAACAATAATTATTAGGACAATTATTATGCGATGACTATTTTATAAAAAATAAATCACATTGTTCTTTTCAAGTTAGTCTATGATTTAATAAACAGACATAGGGTCGAAGATTAGCATAATTTGATAAATGCATAATGTTTTACATCGATCTTGAATTATATTTCGATTGGGTTTTTGTGTGTGTTGATTTCTATTTCCTATTAATTAGCTAATGGACAGAAAAGTAATTTTGTCAGATTTTGTCTTCTTTGAATTGATCAAAAATTGGAGTATTATTAAATAAGTCACGGAATGAAATTTAAAAAAATGTATGATGCATCAAAAAAGAAAACTAAAATTGAATTGCAGTCTGAAATTTGCAATAATAATTTCTATCGAAAACAACAAAAATGCGATTTCATTATATTCGTCCATAACTTTTATACATTTTTCAAATTTCATGCAAAAAGGCGGGAGAACTGAATGAAATAATACAATCAATATAGTTTTCTAAAGAGAATTTATTACAAACTGATTGATAAGCATCTAGATGGTTTACTGTTCTCTCTTTGACATTTAAACTTTAATTATTGATCGGATACCTAGCAAGTATAATTATGTAATGTATTTCATCATCACATTTGAAAAACGAAGTGGCGGTTTTGTAATCGCAGGTATAAGTGGCGCCACCTTCCAGAAGGTGAACCAACTATCTTCGATTGGTACTTTGAAAATGATCCGCTAGATGGCGGGAAGAGATTAAGAGAATTTCAACGCTACGTCATCAGGATGAGATAACGTCAGAATAGCGCGTAATCTGAAGATAATACTGAGGGTTGAAATTATCTAGACAGAATCACATGACTCTTAAACAGCACGTGACTTTATTTACAGTTGGCTTAGATCTCGCGAATATGTATGGTGCAGTTTTTCCTGCGACGATAAGAAGCGGTGAATTTCCATTTAGTCAGCTATGTGGGAACTCTAGTCATAATTTAGTCTATAATGCCTTTGTTCAAGAATATATTTTCAACTAAAAAAGAGCCTAACAAATATCTCGACACTTTTTTATCCCACAATAATAACGGGGCCAACGATAGGTGAGACTCAAGACGTTTATTATTATCCATTGATTATCATGTCTGGATCATCATCACGCATCTATCATTATCTCTCACGCGCTATACCCATCGATTCTCCTTTATTATCAAAATCAATTTTCGTTGTCGATTGACTTTGTTATTCGTATACATACATTATAAGTGAAAAACAAATAAACAGCTATGATTCATACCCCGATCTCCTAATCCTCGTAATCCTAACCTGTACCTTGAAATATAAACCATCGCTACTAATTACGTATTGTTTGTACGGTAGACGATTGAAGCAATTCGGAAAGGATTCTTCAAGCTGCGGACAATATTTCTCTTCCATTATTTGTTTATTGCTATTTTTTTTTTTTTTACTTTGCTAAGGTTTTTGGATGACTTTGTGTTACAGGAATTCCGTTGACTTTCAACAGGATCAAGTCAGGGTTTTATTATTTCGAGAATGTGAGAGAAGAGGGGAAAGAAAACTTTTATTCGATTCTATAGCAGTTGATAAAATTCCAAATAAATCACGATGCGGTAGCGTCAAGAAATCATTAGAGCTTAAAGATGAGGTTTACACCGAGGTAGACGACGACTTCATCTACGAGGTAATTATCATGCCTTATCATGATCGTGTGTCTTTGTCTTGTCGTTTTGCGCCATGAATTATTACATTTTTTAAGCATTTGCTCGATTAGAAAGAAATTCTTCATACTTGAATTGCAAGGGATGAACTTATCCTGTTATTTTTCTCTTTAGCATAAAAGAGTCGAGGGCGACGATGTGAAGTTGTTGAAAGATATGGTCTTTGGATCGGTCGCTATGACTTACAGGGGTCCTTCTTTCAAGGTGAGAATCTGACTTAAAGTTTCTAAAATTTCTGTATTACTGATGCTCAATTATCAAATTCTTTTTCTCGTCTGTGATAACATTCTCGTCTCATTCAAGCTCCATGAGATACAAACAATAATAAGCATCCTGGAAAAAATTTTCCCTGTACTTTTGATGTGTCTTTTGGTTTTAAACACATAGACTTAAGCCTTTTACAGCTCTTTACCCTGAAAACGCATTATTTCTGTTTTGATCCTCTCGATATGCAAGAAGATAAAATATTTTCCTCTGAAAATACCAATTTCTTCCAATTTGGTGAATAAAAATATCAAATTTTGGCAACATCGGAGATTTCCTTGTCCGACAAACTCAAGCCGTGAACTTTTCTATTCTAGTTATCTGCCTAATTTAGTGAAGTAGACAGTATTTTAAGTTGAAAAGTTTTTAAAGATATTATTCTGGAATTAAATACCTTAATTTGTAATTCAGGAAACAATTATCACTAATTTGTGTTCAACTCAAATTTTGCAAATCAAATATGCGTTAAAGTGAAACTAAACTCTAAAGTGGGACTGAAAATAGTAAAATCAGGCTTGAAATAGTCTCACTTTATGATTCATTTTCATTTGCTCTTATTCATCAGTTAGCCACATCTTTCAATCTTATAAAAATCTCCTTTTTAAGAGCAGATTTCCTCAATTGTTCGATTCTTGTTCCGAGGCCTGCGATATGTATATTGAAGTGATTGCAACGACATTTGCATTATTGGAATAAAAGATAGGGAAAAGATGTTTGGTCAGGTAGTCGGTTTGTTATTCGAGATAGAAATGGTATAAATATGTATTCTAGATTCACGCGATGGATGCTCCACGACGTATAATGTGTACAAAGGTGTTTCCTGCACCTGAGCACACATCGTGTAGACAGAGGTAAGCCGGTAAATTCTTGACCCCTTTGTATGAATTCATTTCATTTTCCAATCATCTTGACCAATTCAACATTCAACCAGTTATTACCTATTATAGCGACAGGCATTCTAGCGAAACATTGGGCAATTCCATGAGCATGGACGCTGGTTCGAGCAGTGGGAGCATGCTGGCCGTTGGTAATACTCCAATATTGATTGAATTAATTTTGAAAGGCTAGATAATTTTTCAACACAGTAGTCTCGACTCAGAAAATCCTTGAATAATTTTTACAGCTGAAGTTTCAACCTTTTAATTATTCTCTTTCAGTCTCTCAATCAAACCTCGTTAATTCATACGGAAATCGACTGAGCCCAGAGCTTAGAAAAAATTCCACTAGCTCCAGCACCGGCAGTAGTTGGGATATCGATATTTCTTTAGCACCGCCGGGCTGTGGCAGTAAGTAAAACATCCTCAAATTGCTTAATTCTTTTATGAAATTGCTTTGGGTTCACAAATTTCATGATATTTTCATATTGAGCTTGTGTAAGCTCAAGTTCCTGCGGCTTATTCTTAAAGAAACTAAACTTAGAGAGCCTGAATTTGATTTATCTTCATAAAACAGGCTCCCAGTCTTTGGAAAGCAACGGATCTTCGGGAGTAGGGAGTTTATCTAGTCTTCGAAGAAGGTGGCTAAGAGCGATTTCGACTTCATTGAGCCGTTCGGAGTCAGAGGATCTATTTGGAGTTGCTTCGTTCGACGGCTTGCATGAAAATTACGAGAACCGAAACCGGCGTCACAAAACAAGAATTGGTCTAGCAGTTTTGATCAAACTGACACAAGGCCATGAAAAGTGGGTGCTTATTACCCGACTACCTCATAATTCAGTTATTCCCGATCATCGACAAAACTCATTTTTCCCAGTTCGAGGTAGCTAAAAAATTCTCTTTAATATCAACGACAATACAATGTTTACCAACTATTCTCAACAGACAGATGGAGGCTCGACTTCTTGAACACGTCGCTCTATTAGAAGGAATGCTAGACCGTCTACGCCGTTCTTGCAGCAAAGGTGGACAAAACAAAGGCAAAGGACTGGTCACTAGAATGCATCGAGCATCCGTCCATTGCGCATTGTGGCTATTGCGTTTGTTCATGGATACGGTCAATTTGCCTACTCCATTATTATGGCACAATCTTCTACTCACTCGTAATACTTCCGGGGAACTAAAAGCCTACACTTTGCAACGCAGTCTTCATCTGATGTGCAGATTGCTCGATGACGTCGATACCAAATCAACTAATTTGTAAGCAATTTTGATTTAAAGAAAACATACGAGTTTCTCATTTTTTAAGACTTTATAGACCCTGTCTATTCTTCTACTGTTTCAGTTTCCTCAGCACCCTAGTCACAGCTGTATTGACGCATCATTTGGGCTGGGTACACACGGTGTTATCTGCCAACGATCGTCAATTGGTAATTAATGTTTACGTTCGATGAATGATGGGAAATTATACCTTTTAGACAATCCAAGTTTGGATTTAGGCTGTTCCATTCTTCCCAGTATCAATTCTGTTACTCTGTTTCGCAGGTACAAACATTGGCAAAGCGATATCCTTGCAATCCTCTATGGGCGCAGCTTTGCGATTTATACGGAGCTCTCGGTATGCCTCTGAGAGTAGCTCATACTGTAATCGTTGGTGAGGCGGAGAAGACAGACTTAATAAATACTGTGTTGACATTCTTGTCTTACTTTATACGCAGTGGTAATATAGAGAAAAGAATAGAACGACGAAGTTCACCTGAACGTGAGCTTAGAGAGGCTGTAATATTGCTGCAGGAATTGGAAACTAAGCGTCATTCTTCTTTGATAAAAAGCAAACGCGGTCTTCTTTATAACGCTAGCAACGGGTTCGCTGAGCCGAGTTTTTCCCATGAGCTTAACGCCGCTTCTTCACTTCATAGAAAAACTTCAAAAAGACGAGTTGATTTTCCAAACACAGATTCTAACAGCTCGATATCTCGAGCTTTGTGTTTGACTAGGAACGTCGAGAGCAAATCAACATCGAAACTTAAAAGAAGCGAAACTACAATACAAAATCTTGACGCTGTTACAATGGACTCCGTTAAAGCAGATATCGACTCTCGTATGAAATACAAATCCTTGGACGATAAGGACGAGTGTCAAAAACCAGCAACGCTAGTCGGCTGCGAAAACAAAGATCAAAATTCAAATTCTGTTAAGATAGTCGTAAGCGAAATTGTACCAATGGCAAGAGAAAAAGAGAAAGAATATTTGCAGAGAAGCTCCCCTCTTCATGAATTGGAAAGTAAAATTGACGACAGAGATTTTGAGGAAGCTTATCTGGAGGCTAAACTTGAATCGTTGGAAAGATACAGAGAGAATGATTTTGATTCTAATAAATTAGCCCCAAATGGAATCGACGCTGTCGATTCCCCCTTCGCTGAAGAGAATATTGTCAATTTCAGGAAGGAACAAAATGTCCGTTTTGTTTTGGGGGGAGAAGAGAAGTCGATAGAGTCTAAAGTGGCTGGAAAAATGGAGGAGAAATGCTACTGTCAATGCGCTTTTTCGTTCCCAAGAGTTCCGAGCACTTCTGCTCAGCTGCCCGAAGACGTTTTGAGAAAAATTATTCAAAGAAACTTTCCCGAGTCATCTAAAAGCATTAAATCTACTACCGCAACTTCAACTAAAGATCGATCTACTGGCTTTTGCCCAAATTGTTTAGGCGAGAGTTTTCCCTCATCTTATAATTACGAAGGACATAATCTCCTTCTTGAAACACCTACCAATGCTACTGAAGTACTTCGCACCTGCAGCAATGCCAGTTCGGTATCTAATCGCGGACTTAGAATTAATCGACGTAACAGTTTGGAGTATTTGATGGAGGCAAATGGAGTTGTGGAACTTCCAATGCCTAGGTGAGCATATTTATATCCATCCTTTTCTCTTTGCTTTGTTAAATTTTTCATGTATTCAGATAGAACTCAGAGAGTAAACGATGAATCGAGATTCCCAAATGTGTCGATTAGTGAAATACATCGATGACAGCCGATTAGGAAACACAGTCAATTACACATCAATCAGAATTGACAACGAATAAAAAAATATGGGAGAAACTGATGATTAAAAATTTGGATTAACAGAAAAAAAAACTAAATTTACAGATCGAAGAAAGTAGCAGCTAGCGGAACGAGCGAGGAGGTTGACCAGCGAGCAGGTCTGGCCAGTTCCCTACAATTTGGAGAAGTCCGTAGCTCAGGTGGAGTGAAGAAGTCGGATTCCTCGATGACTGGCGGTTACACTTGGGGTTTAGTCGCCCAGGGTTTATCTAAAAGGAAAAAGAAAAAACGGAGGAAGAAAAGCGTTGACAACGAGCTTGATCCAGAGAGCGAAGACGAGTGGCTGGGCTGCGTCAGAGACGAAGTAGAAGCCGCGGTTCATTCCTCTGTTGTAGACCAGCCCGTTGCCGAAGCTCTTTGCATCGTTGCTGATGTAGATAGCTGGCAAGTCGGTGTTCTCTCCAATAATACACCGCCTTTGCGAGCTCCTCTACCTGTTGGCATGTCTCGACTTGTCGCTAACATGCTCGAGGCTTTCGCTTACGTTTGGCGGAAATACCACTCCCCCGTTCATGTGAGTTTTTGCCAAAATGTAGATTGGGTTCGTTGAGTTTGATAACTCCTTGTGTTTAGATACATCCACCCAAATTATTCCAAGTGGCCCCAGCGATCCAAGTAACAAAAACGGTATAAACTCTATCTGGCAATTTCAGGTATTAAACTGTCATCAGAATCCAATTGCAAACGGATATTAGGAAACTTTGAGTGAATCAAAATTGCGATTGCCTTATTTAACTCAAAAGTCGTGGTGGTCGTGAGAGTGAAAACGCTCTTGAATTTATTAGACCAATCACGCAAATCCGTTATGGCTTATAATTAATTACAGGGTGGCCACTCAACTGGAAAACCGGGAAAACCTGGAAATATCAGGGAATTTTGTACCCAGTCAGGGAATTCCAATTTTTGAACAGTAGAAATAGGGTATTTGTTCGAATTTCTTTTCGTGCGAAGATATTTTGTTATCCCTGTCGGATGGACGAAAAAATTCCAGGACGTATGTTCACTCCATCAATTTTTCGTAGCAAATTTTCAACCCCACTCTTTCTTGTCGAGAATTACGTTACGTGAGTTTTGTTGCATGAGTTACCGAAACTCATGTAAATCGAACATTTGTACTGATTTTACGAAGCGGAAAGTCAGGTAAAAACAGTTACTTTGGTCAGGGAAACAGGGAAAAGTCAAGGAATTTTGAAGTCTAAATTGAGTGGTCACCCTGTAATTGAAAAATAGCTAAATATCAGCAAACTACGCATTTTATCAGGGGCGTGTGAAACACGATTTTCTACTTGAAATTTTTCAAAGCTATTTTCTCAGCAACGTAAAATTTATAACAGCGATAAAGAATAATTAACGGAAGGGAATGTTATTCTTCGAGTTTCAAAAATCAAGAAAAAGTTCAACAGATTACAACTTTTGTTAAATAATCTGACTTTAACTCTTGGTCGATTTACACAAATCAAAGAGTATCATGCCTTTCGTTCTATTCTTCTACATCGCTGTTATCTATTTTACATTTATCAGATATCGTGTTTCATTTTTCCTCAACTTAAATCATCTGAAATCCCTTTTCTCTCTCTGAATCCTTGAAACAGACATACCGGGGCTAATTCTGGACATGGCAATATTGGAATTGGCATGTTGTTTGGTTGACTCAATAGGGCCAAAGATTTCCCATTAGCCATTGAATAAATAAACCCCATCGATACATGTCATGCATATGTTTTTCGTTTTCTTTTTTTCAGTGTGTCGGAGTCTTGGAAGGTAAATTAAGAGAGATGTGGTTGCGGAGCGAAGCGTTAGCGGAAATGCTGCTGGGTGCAGAGAACGAGGATGTTAGTATAGACTCTCTGACCGATGCTCTAGATCTTGACGCAGCTGATATACCAGTCCTTCTCGCAGTTGCTGCGACTCATTCTCCGATGGTTGCGCGAAGATTTGGGCTGAGTTTGGCTTAGCTTTATTTATGTATTCCGAAGCGATATTGGTTACAGGTACATTCATATAAATACAGCGAGGTTTCTGCATCGCTGGGATATATTCTCGCTATCCTCGTTTATTATCTTTTCTTTCCCAGTTCGCATAATTCTGTATATATTCAAATTATTCATTTTTTTTTTCTTTGTCTTTTCAATAAGAACCAAATACTCGCTAGAAAAAGTGAATGAGAAAAAAAAAAAAATTACAAATTGTAATCACTGATACACTTACGTAATGTATATAATGTATACTATTTTTTTTTTTTTTTTTTTCATTACGTAATATGTATGTACATTATTATATGTATTATAGGAATATTGTTGTATAATTATAAATATACTTAGTTAAATAAAGAATTGTAATTTTTTTTTGTAATTGTTATTTATTCATTTTTCTTATCTCTCTCTCTCTCTCTCTCTCTCTCTGTTCGATCATCTATTTTTAACTTCCCGTTTCTCTGATTTCAGAGAAAAGAGGAAGTTATTATAATCACCCTGAACATAAAAAGTTGAGTTTTTACTAGATGTCCACGTTTTGAGGTCTAGAGAATCATTTCCGACCATTTTTGGATGGACGTCTGTGTGTGTGTATGTTTGTACGTATGTGATCACTTTTTTGTCCGACGATATCTCGAGAACGAATCAACGGATTATGATGATCTTGGTCTTCATCGATAGCATTTACTCCAACTTTAAAATGAATAAATTTTGAAATACATCAATACAGTAATTTTTTTTTTTTTTTTTAATCAAAATTTTGTATTATTTCATCACGAAATCAGTTGGAAAACGGAAAGTTCGAAGGCTGACTTGTAGTCAGCCCAAACCCGCTCGTTATATTTTTCATTGCAAAACTCTGCAAATCTTGAACATAACTTCCAATATATTCCTACGAATTATTACGGATTAGTAATCACGCATTTTGCGTTATTTATTTCGCACTGCATTCATAAATCGTAACAATTTCTGTTCATTATTTTTCATTATCTTGAATGCAACCCCGATTTTTTTTCTTTCCAGTTTCTACTTTTTCCGGATATTCGAAAGTTTCCACAAATTTTCGTAAACAATTTCGTCCACTTTTGCTTAGAATTTTCTGAATTTTTCCAATTACCTTTCCGAATGAAGCTAATTGTAAGTATAATTAAAAAACCACCCTGTATGCCGTAAGCATGAATTATCAATGTGTTTCTTTTATATGATGATTTTGTTTATTAGTTCAGTTCGATTGTCTCGGCAAGAAGTTTCCATGTTTTAAAATTCTAGGATGTGTATGATTTGGATTATTATTTGAGATTTTTTTTCATCGTATTTCTAAATTATCGGCAGCCCCTAGTTCATTAATATTTACTGAAACCATGCAGATCTGTCCAGCTGAACCGTGAGCTAAATATTATACATTAATTATAATAAAATTTCATCTTTGAAAATGATTTTTGAATTCGTAAGTGATTTTTTTATAAATTTCGATACAAACGGAATTCAAAATACCATCTAGCAACAATTTTTATTAGCTGCGTGCACAGTAATTTGATTATTTTTGAATCGATATAGGCCAGCGATAGAACCGCCGCTATCGGTCATAGAAGCGAAGAATAAACTACGGGTTAGTATACGTTAATAAAGATTCTAATAAAAACTCTCACTATTTAGTAACAACTAACAATTATTACCATCATCGTTTTGATAATAAAATAAAAATACTTACTACATGAGACAAT
This sequence comes from Ametastegia equiseti, assembly GCA_963989295.1. Taxonomy (NCBI): domain Eukaryota; kingdom Metazoa; phylum Arthropoda; class Insecta; order Hymenoptera; family Tenthredinidae; genus Ametastegia; species Ametastegia equiseti. The sequence goes on along the minus strand of OZ022390.1, from coordinate 22,847,250 downwards.
TAGTAAAGACGTAAAATTGGATTTTGTATTTGTCTGTATATAGCTGGGTCATGACGAATGTTGCAATTGCTGTTGCTGCTGCATGCCGCAACCAACGTGTCTCGTGAGTTTGATTTCTAGCACACATATTCATTAGTAAATATGAATGAGCAAAAAAACTCGACGATATATGTATGTATTACCATTCAGACAATTTTCAATATAATGAATATATGTACGTCGATTTCAGAAATATGTCCAACCAGAGAGAACCAAGTCTTATGCCCCCATTAGGGTAAGTTGGACTGGGGCATTACACATACTTAAAAGGAATCGCTCAATTGCGTCAGGATACTTCATAAACATATATTGGTACTTGTGTAACTTAAGAGATTGATGACAAAAATCGAATATCATTACATAAATCAAGAGTTGTCCTCCATGTATATTAATAGTTTAATCCTCTGTAGTCACTGTGGGTTAAATTGACCCACCTTGCAACTTTGGGGCTGAATATCTATATGGGGATGGCTTTAGATGGGGTTCTGCCTACCATGAACAATGCGTAATACGTTTTGTTTCTACTTCAAAATAGACCCCTTTTAGATGTCAAAATAAATATCTTCCCTGGAACTTCCACTATTGAGCTATTTTTTCAATCAAAGTACCATATCTTGTGAGTATCACCCTAAAATTTTGTTGGGAAAAATTGAAAAATGAAAAAGTTGTGAATATTTCACTGAAAAAATGCATTTTTTGCACATTCACATCTTCGCGAATTTTTTTTAGACCTATTGACATTTAATTTTGGTCAAATTGACTTTTGGTACATATTCTACAATGTTTAAAGTATGTTCCATAATTTTTTGAAAAAAATCGGACGGATATTTTTTGTACAGCAGCCAGTTGGAAATCAGTCGGGTCAATTTGACCCAGTGTGACCACCACGTGATTCTACAGAGGTGTGCGACTTCGTATCAAATCCATTGATACATCCTGTCAGTACTATTAATGACCAGCCTAAACTCCCTTACAAGATATTATATTGTGCATTGAGCTTTTTCGACTTCATTGATTAGCGATCGATTCTTTGAAGTATGTACATCATATAATTTTCATAGCACCTCATCTGTGAGACTATCACTAAGGAATGATGGTCGATTATGTGTTCCCACAATCAATGTACAGGCAATGATCGACTTTTCCTTGTATACAAATATTTCTAGTATTATCACAAGTCAGAAGTCCCTATGGAGGATAATACGACTTATCGTCTCTCGTATTGGGAAGGTCCGAATTCCCCGGTCACGCCATTTCATCCAGAAGATAATTTGACGGTTGGAGGAGGAGAAATATCCGATGACACAACTCACAGGGTATAGTGACACAATCCGCTAAAAAATCCTTACTCCTGTTTTACATGTTTTTTTTCCTACTGCTTCATACCATGGGTTATTTATTCTGAGAGTACGATAATGTGCTAACGAATTTCTACTCTAAACTGTAGCTAAGTTATCCGGGCAATTGGTGCGTAAAACCGGAAACTCCTATAACACCTTGCCAGAGACAGTTGCTTGGAAGAGGTCCAATGCAGGATGTAACAACCCAAAAGCATGATTATACCTGGAAATTAGTCCCTCGTACCGAACCCTTCAAGGGAACTTCAAACATCTATTCTCCGTGTGCGACAATGTCTGGTAGGCAGTTTTGGGATAACGTGACATTTGAATTTTCAGTTAGATCAGTGAAAATGCTGGAATTATTTCTATATATTGTGGATTCTGAGCCCTTCCAAGTTGAAACCCCTAATTGCGTCCTTTTTTGAATAAATGATCATCTCTTCATGTTACAACAAACACCATGTATCGTACATTGATTTTTTTTCCTGATTTAGACGATACTACCTACCGAATGAGCTACTACAACTACAATTGCTTGGCACCAATCAAATCGTACGCTCCGATTAGGGAATATTCAAAATCCGACGTACCCATGGATGGCTGCACCACTTACAGGCTCAGTTATTGGCCTACTGTTGCACCAGCCAAGGTAAAAATCTAACTTTTCCTTTGCTACTCATCAACCGATATCTCCGTATTCGTAGAATTCATGACTGGCAGTCATCCCATATCTAGTTTTATCAAAAAATAAACGAAACACTGGAAAAACTACACAAGGTAAAGGGCTTGTTTCAGTCCCTTCCTCATGGCTGTATATAATCCCTTCCAATTTCATTACCTTTGAGATTGAAACATTTCTCAATGATGAGGAGCCAGCAAATGAATGTTCAATTCTGGTCTTGTTCATGCTGGATTTGTGTTCCCGAATTTCACGTTTCGGTGTTTCTTTGCCCTCCAGGAAGAACATCCATGGAGTAAAAAGGGGGAATATCATCCACCAGTAAACCCGATGGACGCTTGCACGACTTACAAACTTAGTTACTGGCCAAACTGCGGTGAAAAGCCCAGAAAACCTTTCTCAATGCCTGACACAGAGAATATCTTAAACGCAAAATGTTGCCTCGATGATAACACAACTTACAGACTCAGCTATTTCGGATGTGAAACCGACGCCAAAAGAGAACCGATAAGACAGTCAGAGAACATCACTTTATCCCCTTGTCCTCTTTCTCACGATACAACTAATCGGGTAATTATACTAATCAATTGGCAGGAAAAATTCACATCCATTTGGTCACATCGATACCATTCATCTAATCCATTATTCAAATTCAGTTAAGCTACCTTGGGAATTGGTGTGTGAAGCCAGAGGCCCCGATAACGCCATGCCAAAGACAATTGTTGGGACGTGGTCCGATGCAAGAAGTTACCACTCAAAAGCACGATTATACATGGAAATGTGCTGATCATGGTGATGGTGACAAATTCAGACCGATTGACAATCTAGAGTTTTCACCATTGCCGTTAGAATGTGAGTACCAATTATTTCTTGTGCAGGAAAAATCGGCCTCTTGTTTTTGCAGATGTATTTCATTATTGAATTATGCTATGATCAGGTTGTACCACACATCGGCTGTCATTCATGCCGATAAACGAGAAATCGCTTGTCCCCATCAAATCGTATGCACCTGAAAGAAAATATTGGCGATCTGGTGTACCAATGGAAAGAGAAACTACTATGAAGCTTAGTTATCAACCAGTCGAGGTAGCTGATAAGGTCGAAAAGCCTTGGGGTGCCAAACAAAGTTATCACCCTCCTTCGACCCCGATGGAAGATAACACGACCTACAATCTCAGGTGAGCCAAACGCTGGATTGATTTTTGTACAACTTGAGAAAAAAAAAAATTACTTTGCAACAACAAATTCGTAGGAAAGCGATCTTTAGTGATTATGTTGTTCGATGAATATATTTCAAAGACATTTCGTCGTAATTGAATTGAAGGCAGATCGGTATTTCGTGAGGTGTGATTCTCTGGATGTGCCATCGTTGTGCAATTTACACAGCAGGGTATATTTTTGTGTCACGTTCTTTGATTGTTCTCCTGTTAGTCGTATGCCTTAGACCTTGATCATTAATTCCTTGGAGTGTATCGATCACATCTTGACTTTCTACAATTCTCATTCAATTCTTAAGGAATCGAGACAACTGTCTTAAACCAAATTCACTAACAGGATAAAAACGAACAAAATAAATACTAGCAAAAACGATCAGGTACCAGATTTTCAAAATACCGAAAAATCAAAATAACTCTTTGATTTTCAGTTACATTCCTCCTGGTACTCTGGTCCCACTGCCACCAGATGCACCGCCATGCCCACCTTCGAATACTTGTACTCGTGAGTCAAAATTTATATGTTTATAAAATCAAGTTCTCCAGAACTGGGAATATTCTTCAACTATTTATCTTTCAGAATTCGGGCAATGCTGCTACTAGGTTCTGCATGATTCCAGAGAATGAAGAATGTCGACTATATTTCATCTGGCTTGCACACTTTTGTACTACGTGTCTTCCCTTGTTTGCATGTCCCTAGTTTTTTTATTTTCTTTATTTTTTAATTATAATGTTCAGCGTTTTAATTTGTCGTTTTGTAAACTGTCGGTCTTATTTGATAAATAAATTTAAAAACATACACTGTAATTGTGTCAAGTTGAGGAATTTCTTTTCATTTTTTAACCATTTCCTGCCTGTATGTAATTATACATACATGTATACATCTTGGTACACGTATGTCGTTATTTCACTGGAATCATCCTCTTCAAAATTCTTTGAATATTTCACGAGGCTGTGCGTGAAAGTACGCAAGTAGGTGATGGCTGATGCGATTCGCGTGCCTGACGGAAAGCACTATATCGTCATATCGATTAAAAAAAAAAAAAATTATTATTCAAGTAGCCAAAGACATAACGGATTATCGATTTTGATCTTTAATAACATTATATGGTTTATTGTGCAAGAAGATTCTCTGTTTGAATATTGTAAAGAAATTTAGGGCATCGTATACAGAGATATTCGGTACTGTAATAACCTGAACAGGTAAACTCTGAACTTTACCACTATGGCATGTTGAACGTTCTTCAATTACCCGTTTAAAATAACAACCAAAATGTCACGTACTTCAGGCGTAAATGGTGTATGTACATACAATCCACGTTCATCAGCTGAAAAGAAAATCGAAAAATCTCCAAGTTCTCTTCGTTATTGTGCAATCGGTGCACAAGAGCAATTACATTATTACGTAATGAAATTGCCGGGTATGTAATTCCCATCTATGCAATATTCTCTCTCTGTCAAATTAAGTAAGTGTGTAAGAAGATCTTCGCAGAACTTGAACTTTCGACGTCCTTGCTCGACTGTCTGCTCCTGTTTTTGGCATCATATTAAATCTATACCCATTGAAATTTCCCGGAGTTTCTTTCATGGAGAAAATTTTTTTTTTCGCGAATGGAACTTTCTAGCTAAGAGCCGATGACTGATTAGAATCAAATTATTGCAAATACGTAGTATATCATACTCGTATAATCGATTCCAAAAAGCTGGGCATTAGATTTTGGAATCGATTGAGAGCAGACTGGTTTGATGATCGAAGATTGCTGACCGGAATATGGAATTGACGAAATTTTTTATCAACCATACGACCTTTAAATTAAATGACGATTTAAACTGGTCGAAAGTGAGAATTATTGAGATGATACAGTTACGCGATCACGTCTCGTTATTTCGAAGTGGGCGAGGATATCGAGATATTATATATGGGCGCGGCGGAACAGAGGGCAATGAGATCGCCTCAGGAGGCGTCAAAGAAGCTGCCTTTTCATCTTTTTACGATCCAACATCGTCGAAAAGTAACGTAACGTAACGCGAACTTATTACGCAGCCTCCTCGCGGTGATGCGGGGTCCAAATTTCTTGAGGCTGGGGATTCTTCATTCGTATACTTTATACTTGCTCAGGAAACTCTTACAACGAGAAGGGGCAAAGTGAGAGTTGCTATATAAAGGGGATTCTTTACTCTCTTGAGATCAGAGTTACCTGTAATCACTTCAACTGTTCGTTATAACAATCTTTACACCCGCTGACGATTATTCTAATATTATGAAATTCCTGGTAAGTACTTGAAATTTTATCTACAAATATTATAAGTATTCCATTTTTCTATCTATATGTTATAAATCTAGATTAAATCGAACAGATTCCAGAAACATTTTTCCCACTTGACGAAACATCCCAATTCTTTAAAAAGAACCTATTCGTCAATTCAATTCATCAGTTATTTGATTGTGTTTTATTATGGCTGCCCAGCCTGTACTTATACGGGTAATCCACCCTCGTGAATTCATTTTCAATTCAAGTCTGCTCTCTAAATTCATTTGCGAACAATCGACGAATTTTTATTCGCAAAAAAAAAAATGAATATCATGTTTTGAAAAATGGCGGAGATCTTTGAAATATCAAAGAAAGTAATGCGCTTCGTGCACTAGTCGAAAGTGAATTGGGTCCAATTTTGGAACCGAAAATTTTATTCTTGAATTTGATCTGAAATGACAATATCGCGTATATTTATTTACGATTTCTTTCTTCCAAACTTCAGTTTTAACTGACGGATTACTTTCTTGCATGCGCAAACAAATTTCCAGACAAATCATTGGGATGGTATGCAAAATTTCAAGTAAAGCGCTTTGATCTACTATATCTGCGGCATTTTTAAATCTTTTTTCATACTTTTTTTTTCCAAATGAGCGTAATAAGGTAAGCTAATCAATTAGTGATCCGCTAGTTTGTATACAGCCGCGCTGTAGAAAAGATATTTTCATCGGTCTGTGGAGGTGCGATTCAATAAAATTATAATGTAAAAGAAAATCGTGAAACGATTACCCCCACATGATTTCTTTGCAAATTATTTGTCACGGAAGTTGAAAACGGCTTTGAACGATTAGAAGATTCAGAAAAATCGTGACGGGGCGGGATCGAAGTTCTGAATACCAAAAGTTCAGAACGGTCAAAATTCCGAATTTATTTCCGACGCGATACTGAGTTTCTAGAAAGGTTAGAGTTCAGAACTTGCAATATTTAAAAAGTCAAGATGCAAACAGCTCAAAGAATCCGCAAATTTAAGGGAAGCTCATGAGAAATTCGTCAAATAAACGACGTTGCATAAGCGAAATCCGAGATTCAGAGTTTTGGCCTTTCGGATCTTAATGTCAGAATTTTGAACCGTCGTTGTTTCTCTATTTAAATTTTTTCAAATTGTCTGTGTAGACTTTTCGGGAAATAATTTTTCTAAAAACTCCGAGTTGGTAGTATAAAAGTTCGGAATTTGGTCCTTTCGCAGCTTTTGCAATTCGTAATTCCAATCCCACCCCAAAGTACTTCTGAAAGTAATAAGAGTAGAATCGGAATCGATGGTGCAGGGTGTGGCAGAGTCTGCGGTCATCTTTCGAAGACGGGACTTTCTTTCCAGCAGATTAGGAATCGTAAATAAAAATGAGTTAATCGTTTGGTGGGGAGAGAGTAGAGCTAATATTAGCATTACAGATGCGGTAATGGTTAGAGCGAGGAACCCATAGGATGGGTCAGGAGTTAAATGACCGTAGCTGACATTTCGACCACACTTTCACTCATCTGCCATCGACGTTGTGGTCCGCCGCGCTATGCGAGAACTCGAGAAGGGATCATCTCCGCTACATTATACTTACTCACATATACGTAACACTGTGACGATTGCGCGATCCTTCATCCCACCCACTCGTCTAATTCATGCACTTCTCCGAGCTCGAATTAAATGATAAAATTAAGATGAATATTCGTTTTCCATCATCCATCTTTGCAACAAAAATGAATATACCTTTCCGATTCTTGGAAAAAAAGGAAACAGAAGCTCATACTGCAGGTTTGTTCGTAAAGGTTCGATTGATCAGTGACCAGAGAAGTAAACACGAGTAAAGAATCGTCAAGTTCTTGATAAACCCTTTCAAAGACATATTTGTACAAAATAGACCAAAGATTTTGAGACCTACATTGTTTAACCCTTCGTGACCACCATGGGTAAATTTTACCCAGGCCTGAGTTTGGATAAAAAATATTCAAAAAATGCATTAGCTAAGATTTTTTTAGCAGTAAGGTGCATTTTTCGCACTTATATCTCTCAGATAAATCCGCATTCATTTCTACCCCAAAATCGGTCTTCTTCACATGACGAAATAAATACCTGTTTTCAAACGTGCACTATGCCACTATTTTTTTCTAGAAGTATCATATCTGACGAGTATTCTGGTTTAAATTTGACATGAAAATATTGAAAATTTAAAAAGTTATGATTTTTTTAGTGAAACAGTGTATTTTTTGACAAATTTACGTATTTACGATTTTTTTGAACATGTTGTGATTTGAAATTTGACACAACAACTTTTCACATATGTTTTCGAATGTTCAAAGTATTTTCAGTATTTTTTCGATCCCGATCGGACTGATAGTTTTCACACAGCAACCATTTGAAACTTGGCTGGGTAAATTTTACCCAGTGTGACCACTAATTGTAAGTTATTCTACAGAGGTGTGGCCATGAAGGGTTAAACTAAATTGACAGAGGACGAATAATTGGAGATCATCTAACGATTGGCTAATTAAAAAAATTTCTACATATGGCGAAACGAAGCAAATTACGATAAATTATTGTTACAAAATTATGACACAATCCTTCTGAGGGTTGAAATGCTTTATGAAAGAAGCAAGTGAAACCGGAAACAGAATAAATGGTAATCCACAAAATGACGTACGGATACTGACACAAGGTGTGAATCAGTTAGTCATTCTCGATTATAGATCTATTCTCATAGATCGACGGTCGGTATTAGACATTTAGAATTACGCTGCACGTTTCCGTCTGAATGATCGTGAATGATTTAACTTTACGATCCATCGCATAATATAGTATCGCAGAGTCACCGAGAGTGAATCTTAAGTATTTGACCAGCTTACTAATTTCTAGTCAAGGTAAATCCTGCTGTTGATAATCAGATGGAGTCCATAGTCGTTTTATGACCATCAATCTCGCTATGGAAATACCTGACCTAGAAATTATGTGAATGATAGAAAAAAAAAATCAAAACACACAGTGTATGTGGAAAATCGTCCAGTGTTCATTGCTGGAATTCTATATAGCTGTACATCTTCCACGTACACACAATAATCAACGAAGATTTTGAATCTTTCATTATAATTCTCGATCGTCTATTAAGTTCTACGCATTATTTGTGATTTCAGGTTCTAGCTGCAGTGCTGGCCATCGCATCCGCGAGGCCCCAGCGTGAGGCATACCCTGAAGAGATCAGGAACAACAAAGAGCAAATTGGCGATGACAGGAGAAGCACATCTACCGTGATCCCGATTATCCAGTGGAACAAACAGCAGGACACTGATGGAACATACAAAACAAAGTACAACTAAATCCTGATCAATAAATTCCGCAGCATGAATTACGATACCTTCTTGTGATCATTGGCCGAGACTAAAATTGCTCACAATGATCGCACTGAGACTGATGGTCATTTAATTGTCGGCCATACAGCGATAATTCCGTAGATCGTAACTTTTCAAATGATTCTTAATCTCTTTCATCCCCTGACTGTAGCTACGAAACCGGAAACAACATCGTAGCTGAAGAATCGGGCTACATCAAGACCCTACAAGATAGCGAAGGTTATAATGTTCCGTCTCTAGTTCAGGAGGGTAGCTACTCCTACAGCAGCCCCGATGGTCAGATCATCAACACCCGCTACATCGCCAACGAAAATGGCTTCCAAGTATTTGGCGATCACTTGCCCACTCCACCACCAGTGAGCGAAGAGATCCAAAAAGGTCTCGATCTGATCTACGAGGGAATCCGTCTCCAAAAGGTGCGCAAAAATATTCAGTCATATGGTTTTTTGATTCATTCTTTACCCTGAAGGTTTTCTGAAGGTCTGTTTCCATTCTGCAGTTCACATTCAAACATTCAAAATGTCAAAAAATTTGTTTTCGAGAATTTCAACAATTCTTAAACATTTCCGAATCACAGAATGTATCGATAAAAACAAGTGGATGTCAAAAACAAAGTCCTGCTCAATTAACTTGATTCCAAAACACATTAATTCACTGTTTTTAGCAACAGAAACTGTAGATCAGCAGATATTGGCACGTTTTGCGCCTGCCGAATGCAACCTCGGAAGCTTGGTTCAAAATCTAGTAGTAGATCTCGGTGTTGGTCAGCCACGCCTGATTTTCGTAATCGTTAAAATTGCGGTGTTATTATGGTGAAGAGTGAGCTGTGGATTGGATAGATTTTGGATAACCGAGTCTTTGTGTATTGGGAAAGAAAATTTCTTGATACGATTTTCATATCAATCAATGTAATTTATATTGAATTTCAATTACAGGAGTTGGCCGAACGTGAGGCAGCTTCCAAGCCTCACGGACAACAAGTTCCGGCTCAAGCGCTTGACCGACGATACAGTCAAGATGAAAAGGAACAAGTTTACCAAAGGCAGTGAATGAATTTTTTATCTTCGTTGCCCAACTCCCTCCCTTATTCTTCCTTGTGATTTTTCCTAATTCTTTCTCCCTACACACTTTGCACCCAATTTATACCTTCACCTTTCCCAATTTTCCTTATTTCCCATGTGTACCTCCAATTGCACGAAATTCCTACGGCGTTATTACAGTCATTATACATACATTTAGTATCATCGAGATGATGATTAGCCGAATTCGATGTAATCAATCTTATTCCGTTCTTTATATACCTATTACATTCATGAGCGATTTTTTCCAATAAAACAATCCAAATATAGTTTTATATACAAAGTCTAAATTTTTATTATTCATCATTGAAATGACTAATTTTGGAGAAGACATTTCGCCACAACGAAAATTTTAATTACTGTGTCCCTGACTTGATATTGCAGTTCGATCAAATTAGATGTTTATGAGTATCGTATTGACATACTTAACAATCTCGTATCCGCCATTCATAAATCATATCGTTACATTAAAAAATCTAGATTAAATAATACCAAGGTCAATTGCGATCAGGCTCTGATTTCTGTACTAACTAGTTATGCAAATACCCACATGAATAAACGAGCTCTGTACTCGCATACCAACGTACATACCTATCTATACATATACTCGTACATAGAATTATGACGGATGACTTCATATCGGGATATTACATTGATCAAGACATTCGAAACTTGCAATCAAATGTAAAGTAAAAGACAATTGGAAGAAAAAAAAAAAAAGATACTTGAAGTCATATGGCACACGTCACACATAAAAATCAATCACAATTGATCATGCGAGACACGTCTCGCAAACGTCCACGAATCATCACGCCGTTGAAATCACTCTTACGTATTGTCAGTTCAACCGTTTTTGTCCACATTGCAAAAGAACTCACCTTTCATAATGACAATTATCGCGTGGCAACTGCTCTCAAAAAAAAAAAAAAAAAAATTACTATAAAAAATCCTAAACATCTATAGACGAGAAAGACTTGGAGTACAAACGCAACTATTTTGAGTCAAAAAAAAAAAAAAAAAAAAAAAAAAATACAAAATAACCATCTCTTATACCTAGTATAGGTATAATATGAGTAAGTAGGATAATAATTTTTATTTATTTACAAGAAAACTTATCGTCCACAGCCCTGTGACCAGAATGTATTGACAATAATAATAATAATAATAATAATAATAATAATAATAATAATAATAAAGCATTAAAAAACTGGGATAATCGATCATCGAGTCGAGAAAAAAAAAATCGTAAAAAAAAAAACAACTGTATCGTTTCAATGCACCGTGATCTACAGGGCAGGCATCACAGTTCCGAAGGAGAGAGAGAGAAAAAAAAAAAAAATTATTAATAATATTAGCAACAACCTAAATCGTTAAATTAGAACTAGAAATAAAATTAATATCCTAATTATCATTCTGCTAATCAGGGTACACGTCAACGTGACTATATCAATTATACTTATAGCGAATAAAATAAAATGGTTAAAAACGATTTGATTCCTATAAGATGGCAGATAACTCTAGATGATTACGTCGCGATAATACAAGTTGATCTATCGTATATTATCGTTTTAGCTCTATGAAGAATCAACGTTTTCTTACACAGACCCCTACTGTGTCATTGAAATAGTGATATTCGTTGATTGAAATCCTAATTTCACAATCGAACCGAGTTCTCTGGTCACGTATTTCGATTATTATTGTGCCTGAAGGTGAATTGCGAATTGCGATTGTAATATACTGGACCGAACGATGGATATATGTATGTAGTACATACCCTAGTTTATGGCAGGAATAGACGGACTAATCTATCTTGAAGAATTGAGTATAAAAAAAAAAAAATAAATAAAAATAAAAAAAAAATAAAAAGATCTCAGGTGTGGGCGGCAGCGCAGGTCCGGCTGCCTAATACCCACGCATTCGTTTCATGACCGTTACATAAAACGCCTAATCACTAAAGCCTAATCCTAATTTCGACACACACCAGCTGGCCATCAAGATTTCGCATAATCCTCGGCGTACGATTCGTTTCGTAATTCGAAGTTTGTGATATACTAGAATAGCAAAGAGAAATAAAAGTAGAAATGTGATCGTAGATGTGAAGCTCCTTCAGCGAATGATCGAGAGATTAATGATAATTATAGTAACGAAAATGACGATAATTAATTATTATAATAGATAATAACAACGAGGAGGGTTCGGCTTCTTTCATTCGATTGAAAAAAAGCATTGGCTAAGACGAAATCGTATTCTCACGATGAAAGTTTAGGAGCGATCAGAGAGCTGAGGGTCGTAAGGGGTGGCCTGAAAACCGACATATCGGTTGTTCTTCTTGTGCAAAAATCCATGCTCGGCATCAGCCTGGTAATAAATTACCCTGCGAATACCGAAGGGATCAATGTACCCGAAGGAACCGATCTTCTTGTCTTCATCAGGCTTTTTTTCTTCCTCGTGATAATGCGTTTTGAGGTAATACTGGAAGCCGTCTTTCACTGTATGAGTTCCATCGTACTCTGGAAATTCTCCAACTCTTTGCTCGGCTGGACCATTCCGATCACTTGCCTGGACAATATGAGCAATTTGACTTCCTTGCTGGGTGGCATTATGGTTTGAATAATAGTCCTGGCTTGATGGGTAAGCGTGAGAAACTGTTGGTACCGTTTCGTAGCCTTGGGAATTTTGTCCTTGGTAATATCCTGAACTGGCAGGACTTGCTGCTGGATTTCGAATCAGCTGCAGCTGATTCGATTGAGAATATTTTTCACCGTACAATGGAGGCTGGAATACGACTGATGGTTGTGATGGATTTGATGCCTGAACTTGGTACGGGTATGAATTTTGGTAAGGGTTGATGTAAGGGTTTCTGTACTGATGGGTCGGAAGGTAATTCGTGTTTGGCTGCGAGTAGCCATCTTCGAGTTGATTGAAGGGCACCCTGCCTCTGTAAGGCAAAGGAGAGGTGCTTATCGACGAATACAATGTCGAGGGTGGTGCTGGTGTTGGGGTTGAAATTGGTCCTTGATATTGGATCCCGGGATGAATTGGCGCAGACGCTGTCGAATGAAGGGGCGTTACTGTGTTCGCCTCGATGCTGTTGCCTGGCAACTCCTTCACTTCGGGTTGTCTGTGGAAGACGAAAAAAAAATCCAAATTTATCCATAAGCTAAGGGATGAATGGCACATTGACACTTGACTCGATTAAGGTCTTCTTTCTGAACTTTAGCTGTTCACATTTTCGATGAAATATTCGAGCCCAACTCCAAAAACTTCCAAAAAACATATTTTTTATCTTCAGTTGGACCCTTCAACCTCATGAACATTCAACTGTCGATTGAAGCACATTTCTTTGTTTATTGTTCATCACAGAACTCTGCTATAATTATTGAATGATACGGACAACTGATGATCTGTGTGAAGTGAAGACATCACTGGATCCTGTTTCCTCATCATCATTTTTATGACTGTCGTGAAATGGAAGTCTACGTGTACTCGTACAATTAATGTTGAAGTTAGTAATTAGGAAAGTATACAGTGTGGGTTTTGATCAGCATTTACCTGAACGGATTGATCGGCCTTTGAGGCTTGGCTAATATTCCGCTCTGAGCTGGTACCTTCTTCGAAATTGAAACTGCATCTTGAATTGGTCTGTCTTTTCCTACGTAGACCATTTTAGACCTGGACAAAGAAAGGACGAAATAAGTTCTTGAGACATATAAAACACCAGCTTCAATGAATTAAGTGGCTAGAAAATTGACATTTCGCAATAAACTGCGTGTGTGCCGAGTTGAAAACGAAGTAGCAATATAAAGCTCGGTAATAAGGATAACGAAAGAGTAATGCAAATATATTCATAAATATTGAAATCGAGTGTCAATGAGTATTTGCATTTCTTTCACAGTTTCGCATTAACTCTTAGAATGCCTCTTTTCTCCTATTCCGATCGGAGTAATTACCAAGACTGTTTGCTACAACAAAAATCAGTCACACCTATGAATACTAATTTTTTTACCTTAATATCCTGTAGCCTTGCGTGTCCGCGATGTAGTCCTTGATGCGTAGGTATCCTAGAGGATCCAGCCATCCCTCGGTGCCAACAACGGTACCATCAGCGAGTCGTTTTTCCTTCCGGTATTGACCGTTTAGGGTCTGGTACCGGAAGTATCGTTCAGGTCCTTCGTCAGTCTGTATATGGTATTGGGTATTCGGTGATAAGTTCCAGCCGCTTCTTTGTGCTTCAATTTCTCCTGCGGTTAGGCAGAAGACCGAAACCTGTTGGCAAAGTTTTTTTTTTTTCTTTTTTTCTTCAAGTTATAAATTATTCGCTGTACGGTTGGTTTTTATTAGTCAATTCAAATTCGTGGGATTTATTTACGCATATGGATTTATATACTTCGGGCGAAATGAACCGCGCGTATAAGAGAAATTGAAGAGGAAAAAAATGAACCAACTTATGCAATGATGACGGAATAACAACCGGAAGGAAAGTAAAATTAAAAGAATATTAATGCGGTGGGTTTTTCAGACGTTATAGTGAAACCGAAATCGAGATGTAATTGTCAGACATTTTTATTCACATATCTAACGATTTGTTATTATATTTTTCATGGACTGATAAATAATTAATATATAAAATGTTCGCGTTTACGTGCTAGTATTTTGTTATATCTTTAGAAATAATAATTCAATTAGACACTTTCGGCTGATATTATTCAAGATTAATAAACGCTTGGTAATTGAAGATAATTACCAGACTTGCAAGACCTCAAAAGTGAAACGTAATATATTATTATAAATTATGAGTCGTTAAATACGCGTCTATAAAACTCACAGATGAATAAATAGCCGTAAAAACTTTCGCGGTATAAAAACTATAACCCAAGATGTGGATGAAATATGGAGTCATTTTATCATTTATCACAATCGCAGACCGATTTCAATCGAGCATACCTAATCATAAATATCCAAGTAGATGGTGCCAGGTTACTAGATTGCTACTAAAATAAAAAAATATCTCGAGCCATCAACTTTTGAAAAAAATCTTCGAATATTTCAATTCTTTAAATAAATTCGAACGCCTTACGAAACTAAAAAACTGAAAACCTAAAAAGGAGTCTCGATCAAAATACTTTAGACTATAATAACAAATGTCGCATTTGGTTTAATGCAAACAAAGACTCATCGCTTTAAACTTCAATGCCAACCGACCATCTATGGAATAGCTATTCTCATTGACACGTTACATGACTGCTGTGCTTGCTAATGACTCGTAAACAATGCGACACTTATTACGGTTGAGTCAGGCTACTAGCTTCTCAGGGCGAGGCGACTTAGTATTACTCAACGTTACGTCAGACTTCGATCAGTACTCATTTATGTTTACGCCGATTTGCTTACAGCTGTAAGTACAAGAAATTCACAATTAGTGGAAAAGAGGCTCGTTCTCCAGTTTGGAAGCATCACAATTATCTACTATTTTCAAAATGCCTATGAAATATTTGGCAAATTCAAATCTCCTTCACGGAAAATTGTGATCTCTTTATAGGATTTGTCTACAAAAATTACGGTTTTTTTTGCAGCATTCCAAGAATCTACAATTTTTCATTATAAACGACGAAAATCTGCGATTTTTTCGGATGTAAAACTGAAAATTTTTCATTGAAAACTACGAGAGGTTCAGATTTTCTTGCAGAAATCCGTAAAAGTTTGTATCGCAGTAGGAATTTCCAGTACAAGAAAGTCGTATTAAATTTAGAATAAAACTTTCTACTGTTACAATATATTTTCCAACATTTTTTCAGAGTTTTCTGAATCCATAATTCCAAATTTGCTGCTGAGATTCTGTTAGCTTCTCCATTCATTCTTCGTTTTCCACAACCCCATCGAACTGCTGGGCTGTTTGGCCAAAATTTGAACAGAAAATTGAATCACCGTCGATAGTATCACAATAAGAACTTCCAATTCATCATCGTTATAGGTCATGCCTTATGCAAGAAAAAAACGAAGCCTTTTGACAGCCCAGGGCAGGTAACCAAACAAATATATCGATTGTAGTATACGAGGATGATAAATTGAAAGATATTTAGGTACAGGTATAACATAATGATAATACGAATCGATTGTGCTAACGATCGGTACATATACTTTCACTCGTACGATCGTAATAGAAGAACCGATACGTTGGGACAAGAATGTACTCGCTGTCTATTGAACAGTCAGTTGAGTGATAGATAAAAATCGGCAATAGTTGAGCAAGAAGAAGAATGTGCTTGTGGGTAGCAAGCTGCGGTAGCCTGGCATTCGGGTAGGCGAATGTAGCCTCGAAAAGAGTGTAAGAATTAACCTTGAATTAAAAACCGTGCGAATTAATACAGACGCGTTGACTTTGAAGCAACAAGATCAAAACCAAACCACAATCAACGTATAGGTGTGCGTGACATTGGGCCTCACTTGAAATCTACGGGCTTCAACGAAACGTAAACACCGTGGCGAGATCGAATTACACATTTGGCCACAACGAGTGGGCGCGGTTTTTGCAATTTGCATCATTTAGTGCGAAATATATATACAGTCGAACCTACTGTCATCAGATAACCCATCGTGAGTCGAACTTCTCCTCTCTCATTGTCAGTTTCCCCACTACTCAGACTCGACGCATGCGCACTAGCGGATAACCCTTCTCACCCTACAACTGCGCATGCGCGCAAAGTGGGGGAGGAAGCGCGCGGGCGATGAATCCTGACCTCTGCGGGGTTCGACTGTGTATAGTTTTCGCGGACTTTTTAGTTTTTTTAATCGTTGAACGGGATGTGCTGGGTGTAAGGATTGTGTATAGAAAGATAGAATGAAGTAATATTCTATTCTTTCTTGTCAATTTATGTTGACGTAATCGTTGAGAGCTTTATACTTGACATAAAGAGCGATAAGTAGGTATTGTATCACGGAGGTAAAGAATTGGTCGAAATATGCCATCGCGATCGCGTAAGCCGCTCGCGACCACGTCGAGAGCCGGGTCGAAACGGGTTGAGTAATATGCGGCCGAAGGTGCGTGGGATTGGGAAAGCCTTAAGCCGGCCTCTGTCCATATTAAGAGATCCCATATCACTCGGCTAGTCTGAATATACCGCTATGGGTGTGTGATGCTGTGGATTTATCTGCATTACATACCCTCGCCATTACATGAGGTCTATAAATAAATATGCCAACAAATGATTCCAAGAGTATGACAAAAAGCGTATACGAATGACAAAGACAAGGATTTTTGAAATAGGTCTTGTTTTTTCTATACATTCCAACCCAGAATTCTTTCGAATATCACTCATATCCTGTTGCTTTCAAAACCTTTGAATGAAATATTCGACAAGCCATGAAATAACACACTAAAAACATTCAGGAATGTACTTAATTTTCCAGCGCAAATTTATACTCTTAAGATCGGTTCTAACTAATTTTAAGGGAAACTGCAACATTTCGTAGTTCTTCACAAAAACATTTTAGTTCTTGGCAGTTTTTCGGAGAAAATTATTGATTTTCCTGGTTTATAATGAAAGTCTTTAGATTCCTCAATGTTTTTTCCTACTGAAAATTTCCAGATGGATTCATCTGATTGTTCCAAAATTCTGTGGAATGTACCGGAATGTCAGCAAGAATCTGCGAACTTCCATGAGAAACCTGCTGGATTTCCAATAAATTCCATAGAATTTTCGAACCACCAGATAAATCCATCTGGAAATTTTCAGTAGGGTTCATGGAAAATCGTGACTCTGGTGCAAATAATTTTACAAATTTTCAGAGAAATTTGTATTTTGCGTGATTTTCTGTAATTTCTTTCAATTTCTATCCAAAGAAATATCGATCATTTCAATCTAACACTACGGAACTCTACAATTTTTTATGAAAAACTATAAAGGTTTGAAATTTTGCTAAAAATGTGTGAAATTCTGTAGTAGAATTGTGTTGACCAGGGTTCTCTGAAAAATTTCAGAAATGTGCGTATGAATTTGACCGTGAGTTGGAGCATTAAAAGAATTTCCGGCTGCTTGAATTCTCGTCATTGAAAAAAGAGAGAAGAGCGGTTGGATGAATTTTTTTAGGAAACGGGTTGATCAATTAATTCTTACGCAATGGAATTTGTAATTATAAGTATCAAAGGATAGTGTGCAGCTACCGGTCAAGAAGCGGGCATCTAAAATCCTACGAAATCAAACGCGTGACGACGCAGGTCAACTTTCACAATTTTAAATTCGTCATTTTCTTTGATCTCTGTTCTTTGACCCACGACCTAACCGATTACATCAGTAGGATTAAACTCAGAAACGGATCGTCTGATACCGGAGTCAGTATTCGAAGTATGAAATGGTTCTACTTGATCCAGATTTTTGACGAAAGACCTTTTAGCATATCGCGCCCAGTCATATTTATCATGAGATTAAAAAACGAGGTTGAATTTAACAAGTAAGTATGTATGTAAAAAAATATTCCAACTTTTGAATCGCGAAGGCGAGTATGATCGAGATCGAGAAAAGTAGCGAATCGTGCAGGGGAAAGTAAAGAGTTACAAGGTAAACGTGATCTGAAAATAATTACGTAATTACAATTCGAGTTTAAGAGTTATTGAGACAGAAGAAAATTCCTATACCTACAGTTGAATTTACTTCAGGATGACGGTATGCCTTTGCCAATTAGCGCACTAAATTGCCAGCGCGGTAATATCGCTCGGCGTCTTTATACATACATAAAGCACACCTCGAATTGTTATAGCTGTAAAGGGATTTCACTTTCAGAGAAACGGAAGCGCAATTCTATTGTTCATATCCGTCGGTGATCGAGCATTTCTTGAATCACACTAAAAAATTCATGCAAAAAACAAAAAGTCGAATCGTTACCAGGACAGATCAAAGAGCAATGCAGTATGCGTGCAAAAAAAGACAAAAAATATAAAGAAAAAATTCATTCGTAAGATTTGCAATTCAATTGTGGACATACATAAGTTACGTGAGCGAATCTCTTGCGGTAGCAAATATAGTAAGGAAAGTAGTTACGAGAAAATAATATGAAATTCCAAATTTGGCAAGATGAGAATTCTCATCTCTATTTGCAATTCCGAAAGTAGCATTTGTGCGTATACGTATATGTATACATATAGCTCGTACAACTTGTTCGTTTAATTGCTTATGGAGTTAGAAATGTGCCGAGATATATAAACAACCGCGGTTTCAATTTCGCAACTTGCCAAATCATACGCGTATATTACGAGCTTTTAAAGCACTTACACACGTAGGTACACTATATTCCATATCGGATTCCATGTTACGCATTTACAAACAGCACTACGTACGCTGCAGCCATTGCCTCCGGCGAAAATTGCAAAAACTTCAGGGAACCATACCAAATCTCACTTTTCATTTATACACTCTTAATCACTGTAATTGTTTGAGACTCGTTATTCGCTTATCTTATATCTACGATTCGTACTATTATACTCTTCTTACCATTTTTCAAATCATTCAATCCCCCAGTGGGAAATTGAGGAGAAAAATTTCGAAAATGAACAAAATAAGCGATCATCAGAAAAATGCAATTATTACTTATTACGCCAATCCTTCATTTTTTGGAAATTTTATAATAAGAACTGACGTGATCGGATGATCAAAAAACCAGCTATGGAAAAAATCCTGCAATTTTTGAATGATAATTTCTCATGTGCAATTTCGTCTCAATATAGGGGCTAAAGCGTGCGTAGTATCTTTCGAATAATTCATACCTCTCTCTATGAATCCGAGAATTATGATAATTTGTGTAAATCGCATACCGCCTAAGGAGCGACAATTTCCGTTTGAAAAAAAGAAAAAAAAAAAAATTTCAGTAGAATAATTATTATACGTTGGAATGCAAGTGCATTAGCACTATAAGAATTTCACCTGTATAATATAACGTTCGAGGTTATTTTCCGATTGCGTAAGTTAGTGGGCTGGCGCATTGTTAATTACTTTCTATCGGCTTATAGTGTTTCGGGGATATAAATTTCCGTATAGGTACCGTATTGAGTTTAAAAGGTAAGAGCGTGTCCACATTAATCCTGACTAAATGACGTCATTTACGCTCTTTAATGGTTCAAGATTCGATTATAGTATTATATACGTAACACATACGTCTTGGTTAGAATTGAATTTCGGACAACCAGAGACTTCGATGCCTAGACCAAAACCTACGACGCACGTGGTTTAATACTTTTAAGCTCCTCCAGCTACAAGAACAGCAACTACATACCATTATACCTTCTCCATGAATTCGACCTACTAACACTGATACCTTGGCCGAGGCTATACGGACCTCGTTGCAACCTAATGAAAGCTGATTTGTATCAGTGAATTTTTAACGTTCTCATTATACCTGGAGTGAGTTATTGTGTTTTTTAGGTGTGTTTTTATCGTATATACGAGCTCAAGTATACTACAAAGAGTTGGGAACCATTTTTTTTTTTTTTTTTTTTACCTCAACAACATCTTTCCCGCAGCTATATTGTCTGCTTCCGTTATGAAGTTTTTTTTTTTTTGTTTTTTTTTCCTATTTTTGAAGAAGAATTACCGTTTCCGTTCATTAAAATATGAATGATTATCATCGTTGTTGTTATATATTTGTCCAGTAAATTATACAGTTGAAGTATATAAGTGAGAGTTTGAGCATTGAAATATACGCGATTTCATGATCAAACGCGAGCTATGAATATATGAAGGCCTTGAACTTATGCATACAGTTGTTGGTCATACTTTTTATTTGAGTAAACTGTAAAATGATGATGATACGCCTTTGGAATAGAGTAGGTACCAAGCGGAATAATTGCATTTTATCACGAAACCTGAGGTAAAGACATTGCCCAGCTGGAGTCGATCGTAGAAGATAAAGAAAGACGCGATTGCTGTATACTGGACTATAGACACTTGGCTAGATTTTCTTTTACATTCTCCTACTTGTTTATGTCTGGCTGCACTCTGGTTATAGATATATTGATAGGCAAATAGATAAAAAGGTGCAGGCTGCATTCCCTGCAGTCTATTTTATCCTAGACTATAACCTATGCAATTTTTTTTTTCTTTTCATTCAATCTTTTAGTTTTCTTTTCTATTTCTCTCATGGTGGTAATTTAGAAGGTGAGAGTTTCTCGCCGGGGCAGCTGAACGGGAGTTAATAGTTATTTAAATCTCTTTTAGCTACAAGTATATAATTTTGAATTGATTAGATAACCTCGGCAGTTTTTGGAATCGTTATTATACAGATCGTTACATTCTATAGCTATCAAAGTCAGACTCGCATTTCGACCTTGACGACGCTTATGGTCAATTTATATTCACGATAATCATCTCTTTACGAAGAGACGGTAATTATTACGCAATACGTGTTTATTCAAACTATGAAATTAGGATATATCAATGAACGGAAATGATTATACGGCAAAATAGTATAATGACAATTGATTCGGGACGATACGGCGAACGGATGTTGATCGTTTCATCAAGTTTTCGATGCATCATCTTCAATGAATATGTACTGGTTTTCAAAATTGCGCAGATCCTCCGGATGCAGAAAAAGCTCAATTAAATTTTAATCGTTGTGTTTATACATAGAAATAAAGATGTACTTTCTGTTTCATCGGTCATGTATCTAATCTTCTCTTCTCTCTATACCTCGACATGTTCTACAAAAAAAAAACGAAAAAACTTAACGAAACTGTCAATTAGACGTAGCTGTTCAAGTCACTTTCTAGGTTGAGGTGAACGTTTCAACATAGAACGACACTCGACGCATAATTTGTTATTATTCGATCTATTATCGATAATTCAATGCTTTTGGATTTGCACGTCACCCCATCCCTTTGGAAATGGAAATTTATACCATCGTATGAAATTTCTGTAAGCTCATCGCGAAATAAATATACAAGGGGTCACATGTAAGTTTCTGGCCCTTCTTCAAAGATTTTTTTGAACAGCCACAACTTTCGTAAATCGATACAGAAACTTTTTCACAATTGAAATGGATAGAGCTACCCTCATAGCTTGAGGAATAAAGTGAGGTACCGTATACCTCCGTATCTTCAACTGTAATTGATTGTGAGCTATATGCTATTTCCACCCAACTTGTACTACATTTTTTACTTCGACGACAATTTCAGTTGCTCCAATAGTCCGAAAAGAGATTTTTTTACCAGATTTGGAATTAGGAGAAACGATTGTTCGATATTCCAATTTTCACTACTTCTTTCCAAATTTTTTTACTAGATCTGGGATCAGAAGAAACGATTTTTCGATATTCCAATTCTCACTACTTCTTTTCTGATGCTGTGATCAAAAACAAACGGGAAACGAAGGTTTTTTTTCCAGAAAAGAATGAATTTCCACCAAAGTGATAGAGATATTAAAAAAACCGCTCCATAACGTCATAATGGCACATTTGGTGAGTATGCCTTGAAAATTTCATCTCATTATCTTGAACGGTCCATCTGCAATCGTGGTCAGAGTAAAAAATGTACAAGATAGGTAAAACTGACATAACTCAGTCACGGTTTGAGGTACCGAGGTTTACGATAGCTTATTTTCATGGTTAACCTACCCTCTATTACCACCTCTAACTATGGAAAGAATTTTTCACGATCAAAGTAGTTACGGTCATGCAAAAATACCTAATTAATCAGACGAACGAGGAACTCGCATACCTGTTCCTTTTATGGAAAACGGTAGAAAATTTTCGAATCGGTAATAAATTGATGAAATAAATTGGCGGATGAGTAAAATTACTGAATATCAGATTATTACGGTAAAAAAAAAAAAAAAAAAAAAATCGGCAAACGCCTGTTTTGGATACTAGCAAAGTGTATAATCGGCGCCCACGTGGTTTCAGTCCGTGTGAATAATTCACCGTCTATATATATATATATATATATATATATATATATGTATAATCGAGAAGTCGTTAATCTGTAAATTTTATGGAATAACGTAACCGCAGTTTCCTATACACGGAATACACGTAAGCAAGTTCGCGAGAATGACTATAATACACAGTACCACAAGAACGGGACACGTCGTTGCGTCGTTTATATTGGCTTTGGGCTTTGCGATACAAACAGCATCTCGGGGCTGCCATCGGCGCCTGTCTGTCCGCCCGCCCGCCCGCAATGCAGCACGCGATGTGACCATAATAGGAAAGGCCTACCTTTATAAGCAACGAGCGTTATTTCTAACTGAACAAACATTAAAGAGAGAAAAAGAGAGAAAAAAAAAACCATTAAAATAAGAATAAGAATGAAATAAAATGAATTAAAAATAAAATTGCATGATGCTCTTATACTTATACTATAAATATATATGCAAAGTCAACAAGTATCTTGCGTACCTCTCACTCGCTCTCTCTAAATCCCATTCCATCAAAGTACGTGTTAATGGTAAATAGGTACATAAATACGCGTTGCAGCTTTGGAATTCAATGTTAAGGTTACTACCGCGTAATGTTACGATATTGACTTTGGATCCCAGCATAATCGAAGGAGAATAAACTCACAATCAGCCTTGAAGGTATCCCTTAAACGGTTTTCGATTCAATTAATTATAAATCTTCATTTCATTGAATGGGTAGGTGAAGCGATTTTATGATTAGTCACGTATTTAGTCATTGCTCGATCAGGGAAGCCTGTAATTTCAAGTATATTAACTGGAGAATCGGATCACCTTGAAAAAAAGAACGAGAAAAAAAAAAAAAACTTCAGCTTTTGCAAGTCTTTTTTTTTTATCTCGAAGTATATAATAGAGGTGTGTGCGTATATAATCACGATTTGTATACAAGATTGTAAAAAGTTGTCAGCTATTCAACGGGCAGCGCATTCTTTAATGAATTTCTTAAGAAAACGTTTCGTGATACGGTGATCAAGAATTTTTATACGGATTTTTAGGACCACAATGAAAATTATTAGGCTCTAACGGTACCACGATATCTTCGCCTACTCACTGCCCCGACAATAGGTCGAGCCTAAAAGCAATTTAACATCGCTCTTTGTTTGAATTGAATACGTAGGTATGTCGTGTTCACACGTTTCTCTATCAACAGCCATGGAATCCGCTACATTTTTAATCGGATTTTTTTTTCTACCGAGGCCAGGTCATCTATTGTAAAAAGAGGATAAGACGCTCATATCTCGCGAGCTTATAAAATTAGACAAGGTCTGCGATTCATCAGCCAGCCATTTGGCTACTTTGCGAATTTGTGTACAACCGATAATTACGGATTTTGAATTGAAAACCAAAAGGTTAGATGATCTCACGGATTGGAATGTCGAGGATTTCGTTAACGTTACTTTCGGAAAAAAATATAAGAAGATTGTAGATTTAATGTAGGACAAAAAATTCGCTTTTTTGGTAATCTTCAAGTCTCGCGCGTTCAACAACCAGTCGTTTGGCTTATGGTCTCCAAATTTATGGACTAATGATTACGGATTCCAATGAATTAGACCCAAAAAACCGGAATGTCAAATGATCAGCATTTTCAGCGAAATTTCGTAGGTATGGAATACATGTGGATATACAAATGTGTAATATCGTCTAAAATTGATATATTCAGTACGAAATGAAAACTCAATTATGCACAATGATGCTTGAAAGGTCTTTCATCATTCGGGAGGTAAAAATAGAGAGATAAGATCGCGATGAAGAGAAGACCCGCGGTAGGTATTCCCCGAGAGAATAATTCATCAAGATTAGGGGCCTAGATACCATCGTTCCATTTCACACCATTCATAATGTATATAGTCACACGGAAATATACCCTGGCATTAAATTTCGATTTTCAAAACACCGAATTTACATTTCAATGTCGTAATTGATAAATGCAATCGCAAATTTGGACTCGCCAAAACGTTTTTATGAAGAAAAAAAAAGTGATGATTTCACGTACCGTGAAGCAATTGATCGCGACAATAATCCTCAAAATGATCATTTTGTGGGTAAAAAGTATTCACAAGCCAAAAATGATCTTTTTTGCAAGGCAACGATGTGATTTGCTGATTTATTCGCGATACCGTAATCTTGAAAAACGAGAAGAAGACTATTTCACCGACAACCACGCGCACCACTTCCTTGATATCACACTGTCGTTCCGTGAGCTAGGCGTCAAGTACTTCTGGCTTCTTTACCTCCACTTCTGGTACCTCGGCACCGCTTATGGGGACCAGCTAGGTATATAGAATTGCCACTACCTCCAACGCTGCAGACTCTGGGTCTAGGGTAGCGAATTCTACCTCTTTTTTTTTCATATTCGTCTATAGTCTTTGGTTGTTGGTCCCTTTGTTCTCCAGTATTATAGTTTAGCAATTCAGAAGTAAATAGGAATTACGACGATGTTACGTGGCTCAATGCGAGATCATGGACATGCTTTGGAATTGACACAGCATTGATATTTCTGACAATGAGGTAAAATCCATTGCTATGCTAAAGAGACTCGGCGTTA
Organism: Ametastegia equiseti; assembly: GCA_963989295.1. NCBI lineage: Eukaryota > Metazoa > Arthropoda > Insecta > Hymenoptera > Tenthredinidae > Ametastegia > Ametastegia equiseti. Next base: position 22,821,768 of record OZ022390.1, on the reverse strand, counting down.
AGAACGTCATATACTTCGAGCAAAAGAATTATATCCATACCTGCACATATTTTTGTAAATATTTACGTGGTATGTGACTAATTATCGGTTTAAACGCGTGACGTATGCGAAAGTGAGTATTCAGCAATGAAACAAGAAGCCTGTAGTGTTTTGGTATATCACGCGATACACACGCCTCATCAATAAACTTATATAGTAAAACTGTAACCTAAAGTAGAAAATGACGCCATCGAGAAATCAGGAATTCAAAGCTTGTCTCATTTTCCTACTGCATCAGCTGCGATCGCTCCAAAGTACCTACTTATTTAGGTCTAATGGTTTAACCGAACAAGCTTTGACAATCAAACTTTGGAATTCAGGCCGATCGCGATATATACCTATACTGGAAAGCATTTGAATCGATGATGATCCCAAACAATTCTCTTACACTGCAAGTAACCTGATACCGTTTTACTTCTGCATCGATCAAGCTGATCAAGACTTTCCTCATGCACAAACTGGATCATCGTTTTCTTGACTATAGGAAAGTAAAGTGGAAAAAGACCTTATACACCGGCTATAACATGATCTGGATTCTCTACTATATCTTCGGCCTAGACTAATACTCTCACATTGTAATTTCCAGACGTGCAAAAATTACGCGATTTATTCCCGCATGTATGTACGTGTTAGACGGTTTATTCAATTTTATTTTATCACGAACATGCCTTAAAGGTGTAAAATTTTTATGAACGTGAGTCTCTTCCGTTTTTTATTGTTTTTGTTGTTGTTGTTGTTGTTGCATCTCAAGATCCGGTCTTTCTCCGGTATATTATACACAGACACACACACACATCTGTGAGTTGGGTGAATTTTTATACCTTTCATCTTTCGCCATTGGTATATTATACATATAACTACCTCTATACATGTAAATGTATATATGCAGGTACATAGGAGGGTATTTGTTAGATGGAAGATAAAACCAAGGGAGTGAGATGAACGCGTGGGATTCTAGAGACGCAATTCTCAGAGGTTCCCGCGCGCGCGCGCGCGCGATTTAACTTCTTCTCTTCTTTTAACTGTTCGCAGACAAAAGGCGCCCACTGTTAAATGTAGGTACTTAAATGTGTGTAGGTATATATATGTATGTATGTACTATGGATACCGAACAACGAGCAGAAAGTACTTTTGTGTGTTGGTATACATGCCTTAATACTCGTAGACTAACCTGCGTCAATTTACGTGTCCGTTTACTACGGCTTACACCAAATTACTTTCACTTTTACTACCGGCGGAACGCCACATCCACCAGGCATATAGCCATATAGCCAACGATGGTATTCCGTATCGTGCAAACCAGCACGCATCAAGGGTGTGTATATTTGTTCCATGTAGAGACGTCGTGTAACATCAAGAATGCTCACGTTCCGTGGATATCATTTTTTATTTCTTTTTTCTCTATTACTTTTTCTTTATTTATCACGAAATCTAATTTAAACCCGAATGTCAATATAGTATACTTTAAATTAACGAATACGTATTATGAAATTAGTTCCAAATACTTTTTTTTTCTTTTCAGAAACGAAAAAACGGTGAAAGAGATAAAGAAAATCTTGATTATTATTGAAATTCTTGAATAATACATCGAGTCGGGAAAATCGAACCAGTTGTTTTTTGATATTGTTCAGTTTTTGAGAAAGTGTTTGAAGTGGCGAATGCTAGAGGTGATAAAATTTAATGGACACCATCGGTATTTGAAATGACGATAGATTTTCCATTTTCACAATTTCCGAAATCCAGGAAGTCCTATTTCAAAATGAATCAATCTTAGATAGTGAAATTCATCATCCGTCTCTGACCCAGACAGCCTAATTTTCAAATTAGAAATTGAAATGGCTGACAATGAAAAATAAAAAAGAGATTTGAATTTAGAAAATCGGAAGAACCACTCAAACGACTCATGTTTGAGATTGCCTCTTGAAATTTTAAAGCGCTATGACAATCGGTCACCATACATATAAGTTGAAGTAATTTGTCACTCATATAAGCGAGAGTTGATTATTCAACTCTACATGAAACTTATAGTGCCTGAAGCAACGGGATCTGATGACGGGATGTTATTCGAGAAAAAAAAATATAACGTGTTTAAACAAATCGACGAATAAACAGTAAATTTCAGACGTAGGAAGAAAGTGTGAGAGTATCCAAAATGAGCGGAATCAATAAACAATCATAAATCAATGAGCAGATATAGAGGTTCCAACTGTTCTTTTAATTCCTAATAATACTCCTAACACTAATGCCAGTTTCAATATAACTCAACTCCCATTATCCAACGCAAATTATTCATCATTTATTACTCTAGCTCATAATCAACATGATAATGACGTACTGAATGACTCCAAGTTGTTACAAAATTTTTAACAAGTTGGATAATAATCCACCCTCGATTCTACCAACAAAGAAAATAGTCAGTAACTCTGACAATGAGGTAGAAAATGAATATCTCTATACAGTTGGTTGGGCAACTAAAGAGAAGCTTGACATTGGCTGCATCCGGCGTCCCGAGTCCTGACCTCCGACATAGCGTCTTTCTTATCCGTCTTGAGCGATCAGACGTCTGTTATTTCTTTGTCTCTTATAGTTTTGAGAGGCTATTAAACGAATTTACGATGACCCTTGAACTCTAAATGGCAATGAAAAATCTGATCTGTGTGGGAAATCGCCACTAGTAGCGAATCCATACCACACCCCAATTAATTATAAACCTTTGATACTGGTATGAAGTTTTTCTCTTCAATTATGCAGATCTGAACAACGAGTTGCGATACATTTATAATTGCGAGAATTCTGTACTAGCTATTGCGTTATTCAAACACGACATTAGACCTTAAGCAATAACGCAATAAAATAACCAAGTACGATATAGATAATCACAGTAATTGTCTGTATGTATAGAAATTACGAATTATCATTGTCAAGTTATTGAATGACATTTACGTATCTTCTGAATCACTTCCTTTTTTACTTTTTTTCTTCACCCAAAACATTCAAATCTGTATTACAAAATCATGCCCGGAGGGTCATACCAATTACTAAGCCTAGGTAATAATCGACTGTCACATAACTTACCAGTAGCACCGAATACAGAAGTATCATTTCGACGTGATGTGTAATAATGAACCGCAGTATAAAATCGCTTTTGATTATTGAAGAATGAAAATTGTTCTGATCAGTTTCTCTGACATAAATTATTATAATATCAACGTATATCTCTTTGTCTCTAATGCTATACTGAGCGAATTACTTGATACCAGAGAACGAGACCGACAGAAGGACCCTTGGCTACTGAGGCAACAGTCTTGACTCGAATCGGTAGTACCGAGATCGCGACTTGCGGAATCACTGCGAAAGCTGGACCACTGATGCTGAGGTTGTGCAGGGGGGCAGACCAGGCCACACGCCTCCACTGCTAGCCCCAGGTTACCCCCACGTAATTCCTTCTGTCCCATGAATGCAGGAATTATACTTCTATCCGTAGCCATTTATCTGCCTGATATGTATTGATCGATTGTTTCCTCTCGATCCCCACAAGCCATATACTTACTTATTACTTACTTTATAGCAAAAGTTCTGCAGGTTTGCTTGATCCAAATGGTACATTTGAACCAGTCAATTGAAGGAATACTGATCGACTTTGTAGAACTTTATCGATATCCGGGAACTAGATGATCCGTTCAACCCGCAAGTCACTATTCGTTTCTCAAAATCTGTCAACGTAGGTTATCGTGTTTCACTTCATCACTCATTCAGGATATACACGCTGAAGGGTTCAATGAGCTGTGAATTGAATGACCAGCAAAGGAAACCGGAGAATCACTCGAATTCTGTATTCCCATTTTTTTTTTTTTGTACACTGGTACCTGTGCCAGTCATTTTTTCTCTTTGACATTGTAACTTGAAGATGATAAATTCCTGGGAAACAAAAAAGGTGTCATTTAAGATCCTTCGGCAGTGCAGTAAGTCGTATTTCATCTGAGCAGTAAATAAACTTTTGAGTTATTAGCGGTAATTAAAATTGTCGACTGTGTGATGCAAGAGTTAATGTCTGGTTGCTTGTAAGTAAGTGTCTAGGTTTGACGATGGGTGGAAAAGATAGGTCCTTGCGAAGGCCATTGTCGCAGAGTTGAGAGATTTATTTGCAATGAAGAGTTGAGATCCCGAGTGGTCGTAAAAGCTCGAGCGAGTGCAATTTCTGCTTTATTTATTCCACGAAATTCCATTTAACGTTTGCCTCGCCAGGACTATTATCCTTATACCTGATGCTTTTCTGCAGTCACCGCATCTTCAATCTCAGGACTTTATGTACTGATTCGATAGAATTTACTTTCTTCAAATCTGCAAACCACTCGGTTTACATTAAGGACTCATCTGAGACCAGACAAAAGTCGTAGTCGTTGAAATCCACGATGTCGAAGGAACTGGTTATCCGTTAATTTTGATCGCGAAATTCCTAAGTTTTATTATCGTATTTAATTGCTATTCATTCCTTTCGAATCATAACGAATAACTTAGAGCATAAGTGTGAGAAAATATACTCTGGATAGCAGCTCCTGAATATATGTATATATGTTTGCCTACACTAGTTCTAATGTCCAACTATCGGTGTCCTCGGATATTTGAACAACGGAGTCTTGGCTGTCTTCCTGGTAGCCCACGTAGTGTCCACATAAGGAAGAGGTCGGGCTGTAAGAAATAAGCGCAGTTCAGTTACATATTCAATTACATCTACACGCCTGTACCTTATACCTTATACCATTCTTCCTTCGCAAATGTCCGTACGTTGAACCCGTGCAAATTCTTTTCTTAAGGATTTTTTATGCCTCATAAGATCTAACGGGCTAAATTTTGTTCATAAATATTGTCGAGAGTAGTAGTATAATGGCTCAGAGCACAATTAACCGGGCAAGTTATAATATTATGGTCGCGACTCATTCCTGAGACGAAGTATATCAACGAAGCTTACGGTCTCAAGACCCGCATGGCCCCCGAAGACCTTGCTCAGAGTATTTTTTTTTGCCTAGGAAAATCTACCCACGCCTCAGACACTCCCGGGATATTGCTAATCTGGCTCACAGCAATAAAACGGCATTAGCTACGAGTATCAATTAGCTGGACTCACTTTGGACATTGGTCGAATATTCGAATTCGGTGAGACCTAAAAAGTACAAATGGAACAGCATTTTTAAATGTTAATTTGCGGTTGTCAATAATTTGCACAAATATACAACTTCATCAAGCCTTGATACGGGCAGGATCGAAGTTTCGAACGGTCAAATGTCCGAATTTATTTGAGACGGAATTCTGAGTTTCTAGAAACGTTAGAGTTCAGAACTTGCGAATTCCGAAAGGTCGAAATGCTTACAGGTAAAAGATCCGGAAGTTCAAAATTCAGAAAGTCCAAAAATCTGCAAATTTTAGCGAAGCCCATGTCAAAGCTGTCAAATAAAGGACGTTGCGTAAGCGAATTCCGAGATTCGGAGTTTTCGCCTTTCCGATTTTTAGCTTCCGGAATTTTGGACCTTCGATGATATTCCATTCGGAATCTTTAAAATTGGCTACGTAAACTTTTGGAAAAATAATAGTATTAAAATTCGGAAAACCTTTGACAGCTATTGAAATTTAGAATTACAATTCACCCCCGTCGATATAAATGTGGGATTATTCTAGAGTAGATTCACTTTGTTACCTGTTTTAGTTGGCACCGCTAATATCGCGGCGTTATTCGTATTGATCACCCAAATTCCGCATTGGGCGAAAGTTCGAATTTATGTCTTCGAAGATGGTTGATCTTGATAACATGTCGCCCTGTATACCAACCGTACAATTTAGCAATTTTAATGGTTTCTGAATTGAACGTTTCCTTACTGAAAGAAATACTGAAGGCCTCTCAGCAATACTGTATATGACTAAAAAGTGACAGCCGGAATCTATGGCTGTTGTAGTTATACATTTGAATATTTTGAAAATGGGTTTACTATTTATTGGTACAATATAATTTTCCCAAAACATACATGCGTATGACTGAAGTAGCGATATATTCTGGTGGTCACTATATTAGCCATACGTATTGATAACAGGCTTAAATATTCCTTTGAGTGCTGAGAATCATTGCGAAATCAATCAAGATATCGAACCACACATTTTACTATTTCAATAAAAAAAATCGATACTCATCTCCTACGATTCGCAAGTATTGAAATTCAAGTCTGAACATCCAGTCCTCGAGGGACGAGAGGTTTCCGATATCGAATCATGATCGGTTACAATTCCGTCTAATACGTGTGTTCTTCATCGCGTCAACTTCCACACTGACCTCGAAAAGAATTTTCACGGACGTTTGAGACCCGGATTCAGAATATTTTATGAGCCGTGTTTTCCGAGTAGGTAACCCGGACCTTTTGTGAAAATGACTCGCATGAGAATCACTGTGGATTCTTAACAATGATATTGAAAATGAGCTCGGCGGAGGATATGAATGAATATACATTAGAATTTCTGTCCCGATCTGTTCGCGCGTTCGATTTGGAAAATTTAGAACAATAGTCGTTTGTTACGCGGAATAGCAGATTGATGATTACGTCATAAGGAAACTTTTATAGTCAACCGTTCAAGTGCGAATTGATTTGCTCCTTCAATTGTAAAGGTGATGATTTACA